>OY804593.1:11550699-11747840 GCA_963680895.1 Fragum sueziense | reverse complement strand
ATCCAACACAATAATAATAATCATTCCCAAACTAGATATGAAATTGCTAAAATAACAAACAAATAATAACTATAGCTGTCCCGAAAATCTAAGAATAATTCCTCTATTTATTTATTTTTTCTGAACTCAAGTTTTTTATTATTGTTATCATTTATTTCTGCAATAGAGCTATAGGCCAAATTTTTTGTATCTTAATGACTGGAGAATGGTAACAACAACACAAAATACCGACTTGAATGCTGAGATTAAGCCATAAAGCCATATATTTTAATTTTTTAATCTGTTGAGAAGGAAAATAAGTATGCAAACCAATCATCTTTTTGTCACCTTTAATCTGCAATGTTTTTATATTCAGTTCTGATAAGAAGTGATTAATTACATAAGTATATGTGTCTTTGGTCATTTCTGGGCTTGCCTTCTCAACCAAAATAAGATATTTTGCATTCCAAGACAACTTAAAATATTTTTTTAAAGTAAAATGTTATCAGACAACCAGTGATTGACCATATTATGTACTTTAAATTTTGTTTCATCTGGCCAATGTAAGCCCATATCTTAATCCATGTTAAAGTGACATTTCACAATTATTTTCACATAAATCTTACTTTCATTCTATCTGAAAGAGCATCTTTTCTTATGGAAATTCTGAAAATTCCAAGTCAAAATATTGAACCGTTTACGAGAAATAAATATTTTTGTGCTTAAATTAGACAAATTGTTGTGGACAACAGTTCAGATTTATATAGAATTTGTCATTTTTGTCTCAACTTTAAAGGCGTATTTTTCGCTTATAAATAACAACTTCAAAAAAGGGATGGCATTTCTACGCATTAGAATAAACAATCTTTGCATCAAGATATACTTTTAAAAAATGAAATAAATGTGAAATGTCACTTTAAGTTTTGAATTAATGCTTTATCACCAAAATGTTTTAAATTTCCAAAGCTGTTATAAAACTCTTTTTAAATTCTGAAATAGATGTGATGGAGTTTTATTGGATATAGCATGGAAAAAAGTGTAAAATGGATTTTAAACAGGGAATTAATAACGATCAGGCGATACAACCCTTACTGTACTGTTGGACGCTGAGATGTGCAGGTAAACGATTTACTCAATTTACCAAGTTACACGTACATAATATTTTCTGTCTTGTTTAACCCTTTCCCAAATGACGCAGCGTTGTGATTGTCCAAATGTAAAGTTGCTATTGATTGCAAAATTAAGCCTATCAATAAAACTGAAAACTTACAATGCAAAAACAGAAAACATTTAATGAAGGGAAGAAAATTCAGGTCATCATCATTTTTTCTCGCATTGTCTTAACAAGAGCTGTCCGAAGACAGCGCGCTCGACTTTCTAAGTTGCTTAGTTTAAAGGGGGCATAACTCCAAATAGAGTGGTCCCAGGGTCATGGGCCCTGATAGTAAGGTAGAGGGTATGATGGTGAATAAGTATACCAAGTTTGGGTTGAATCCCTTTGATAGTATGGAAGTTATTGATGTTTGAAAAAAACTTTAACCTTGGTTGCAACGCCAACGCCGACGCCGACGCCAACGCCGACGCCCGGGTGACAGTATAAGCTCTCATTTTCTTCGAAAAGTCGAGCTAAAAAGCCTTTTATTAGGGATGCCAGAACTAGGGCTTGTTGAGAAAAGGGTTAATTACTTAAAACGTTTTACATTTGGGTTTTCATATATGTTCTCTCTTAAGAGTAGGTTAAATGAAAATGAGAAACAAATCCAACATAAATTATATCACTGTAGAAAAACAAGAAATCGCTCTAAACTCATTTGTTCGCAGCTTACAATTTTGTACTTTAATTCTCGCTATTTGTAATTGTTCCTTGACTTTAAAGTATGAAAACTAATTTAATATTTAGTTTATTGAATCAAACTTGTGCAATTTTGATATTTCCAAGTTTCATTATTTTCAATTTCAATTTTCGAGTGGATTCCAAACTGGTCTAGGCAGATTCTAGATCGGCCTAGCCAGATTGGAATTCCATTCTGGCCTAGACCGATCCAGAATCTGCCCAGACAAAACTAGAATTCTAATCTTGACTAGTCCAAACTAGAATTCCAGTTTGGCCTAGACCGATTCTGGATCGGCCTAGGCCGATTCCGGATCGGCCTAGATTCCATTCTGGACTCCGACATATACATGCAGTCTGATCAGAAACCATGTTGTTCTCCAATAACTTGGTCATGGTCTGTAGTAACCATATGAGGGTAACATTGATCCAGGTCAGACTGCACCTAGACACAGCCTGATCTTTAAACATGACTGTCTGAAATGCTATAAGGGATCTTTTTCAGGATCACGGCTCAATTATATGTTTACAGTTACCTCCTCAAATTCCGCATTTTCCTTCGCAGGATTTGTGTCATCAAACCTCATGATAAGCTTTCCCTTGAATGTCTCCTGATAGTACTGGTTGAGTAGGGCAGCTTTAGCATGGCCTACATGTAGATATCTGACAAAATACAAACAAACTTATAAACATGATGAGTTTTCCCTTGAATGTTTCCTGATAGTACTGGTTGAGTATGGCAGCTTTAGCATGACCTACATGCAGATATCTGACAAAATACAAACAGACTTATAAACATGATGAGTTTTCCCTTGAATGTCTCCTGATAGTACTGGTTGAGTATGGCAGCTTTAGCATGACCTACATGTAGATATCTGACAAAATACAAACAAACTTATAAACATGATGAGTTTTCCCTTGAATGTCTCCTGATAGTACTGGTTGAGTAGGGCAGCTTTAGCATGACCTACATGTAGATATCTGACAAAATACAAACAAACTTATAAACATGATAAGTTTTCCCTTGAATGTCTCCTGATAGTACTGGTTGAGTAGGGCAGCTTTAGCATGACCAACATGCAGATATCTGACAAAATACAAACAGACTTATAAACATGATGAGTTTTCCCTTGAATGTCTCCTGATAGTACTGGTTGAGTAGGGCAGCTTTAGCATGACCAACATGCAGATATCTGACAAAATACAAACAGACTTATAAACATGATGAGTTTTCCCTTGAATGTCTCCTGATAGTACTGGTTGAGTATGGCAGCTTTAGCATGACCTACATGTAGATATCTCACAAAATACAAACAAACTTATAAACATGATGAGTTTTCCCTTGAATGTCTCCTGATAGTACTGGTTGAGTAGGGCAGCTTTAGCATGACCTACATGTAGATATCTGACAAAATACAAACAAACTTATAAACATGATGAGTTTTTCCTTGAATGTCTCCTGATAGTACTGGTTGAGTAGGGCAGCTTTAGCATGACCTACATGCAGATATCTGACAAAATACAAACAGACTTATAAACATGATGAGTTTTCCCTTGAATGTCTCCTGATAGTACTGGTTGAGTAGGGCAGCTTTAGCATGACCTACATGTAGATATCTGACAAAATACAAACAAACTTATAAACATGATGGGTTTTCCCTTGAATGTCTCCTGATAGTACTGGTTGAGTAGGGCAGCTTTAGCATGGCCTACATGTAGGTATCTGACAAAATACAAACAAACTTATAAACATGATGAGTTTTCCCTTGAATGTCTCCTGATAGTACTGGTTGAGTAGGGCAGCTTTAGCATGACCTACTGCAGATATCTGACAAAATACAAACAAACTTATAAACATGATGAGTTTTCCCTTGAATGTCTCCTGATAGTACTGGTTGAGTAGGGCAGCTTTAGCATGACCTACATGCAGATATCTGACAAAATACAAACAGACTTATAAACATGATGAGTTTTCCCTTGAATGTCTCCTGACAGTACTGGTTGAGTATGGCAGCTTTAGCATGGACAACATGCAGATAGTTGACAAAATACAAACAGACTTATAAACATGATGAGTTTTCCCTTGAATGTTTCCTGATAGTACTGGTTGAGTATGGCAGCTTTAACATGATCTACATGCAGATATCTGACAAAATACAAACAGACTCAGTGTTGTGCCTAGGCTGCGGCATTGCGGGATTCCCGCAAATTAATTCTCGATGTCCCTTAAAATCTAGGCCACCGCGGGATTTTGGGCGCGCTCAGAATTCCGCGATCTTTTTAACTCCTGCTTCAGCAGTTTGTTTTGATAGTGTAATTTATGTCTTGTATATTATTACGCGTAAACCGTGATATGCAGAAAGTTGACTGTGACCGAAAATTTACCTTTTAATTCAGCCAATTTTAATGTAAAATATTGTAAACCGGTCGCGTATTGACTGTGACCAAACATTTACTCATTGATTCAACCTATTTTAATATAAAATATCGAGAACCGGTCTTACAGTTGTTACCGGAAATAAACTGACTGGTGACCATGTCGGACAAGAAAGATAGCAGACGATGCGAAATTGACGAATTCGGCTGTTAAAACGCCCGATCTAGTGCTGTCTTTCTGCTGATATAGACAGCAAAATCCATCAATCATCTTTCTCAGAGACAAACAAAGCGTAGTGAGCAAAATTCCAGAAGAATTGGTAGGTAAAATATGCGTGGTTGCGCAAGTTTGCTGTCAACATGAAATGCGAGACTTGTTTAGAATCATTACTAAAACAGTTGCTATTTTGGTATGTCCCCCGAAATTTCCATATGTCCCCTTGAAATTTAGGTAGGGGGACACCTGTGTCCCCCAAGAATTCTGACCTAGGCACAACCCTGAGACTTATAAACATGATGAGTTTTCCCTTGAATGTTTCCTGATAGTACTGGTTGAGTATGGCAGCTTTAGCATGACCTACATGTAGATATCTGACAAAATACAAACAAACTTATAAACATGATGAGTTTTCCCTTGAATGTTTCCTGATAGTACTGGTTGAGTAGGGCAGCTTTAGCATGACCTACATGCAGATATCTGACAAAATAGAAACAGACTTATAAACATGATGAGTTTTCCCTTGAATGTCTCCTGACAGTACTGGTTGAGTATGGCAGCTTTAGCATGGACAACATGCAGATAGTTGACAAAATACAAACAGACTTATAAACATGATGAGTTTTCCCTTGAATGTTTCCTGATAGTACTGGTTGAGTATGGCAGCTTTAGCATGACCTACATGCAGATATCTGACAAAATACAAACAAACTTATAAACATGATGAGTTTTCCCTTGAATGTTTCCTGATAGTACTGGTTGAGTATGGCAGCTTTAGCATGACCTACATGTAGATATCTGACAAAATACAAACAAACTTATAAACATGATGAGTTTTCCCTTGAATGTTTCCTGATAGTACTGATTGAGTAGGGCAGCTTTAGCATGACATACATGTAGATATCTGACAAAATACAAACAAACTTGTAAACATGATGAGTTTTCCCTTGAATGTTTCCTGATAGTACTGGTTGAGTAGGGCAGCTTTAGCATGACCTACATGAAGATATCTGATTACATGAACAGATAGAAATATTTCTATCAGTGAGTTTGTGGAACATTTTTTTGTTTGTTTTATTTTCTATTTGAAAGAACCCTTTTTGTCAAAAATTGTACCTGAAACATGATAGGACTAAGAAAAATTGAGAGGCCATTATTTCATAATTTGACAGATAGCGACAATAATTAAACACCTACAAAACCCAAAATTTATCACTAGTTTTGATGATTTTTTTATCAACACAATACCATATATATATACATCACTAGTTTTGACTCACCCACTAGCTTCAGGAGGAAATCTCACCACCACTTTCCCCATCTCAGCTCCTGGTAACTCTACAAACTTCCCTTCATCCTTCTTGATCTGGAACAACATGTGGTTAACACAGAGTTAGGTATTACAGAATTATATTGTTATAAACATATTTGACATAATTTTTCATAATTTCAAAGACAAGAATTCAGCATTTTCTTCTTCATTCTCTATTTTGTCTGCCTTTTGATGTACAAAGATTCTATTTTAATTTTCATACATTTTTAAGATTATTTCCATCTTTAACTAGATGTGTTTTTGAAATATGAATGCCCGCGAAATGGCTATTTTTCTAAAGCATTAAGTTTTTGTGTAAAGGGTTGATAAGGGTTAACAAAAGACATTAAGGAACGTCATATTGAATAGTTCATAAAGTTCATATATTCCTCGCAGCCAGCTATACTAAGTACATAAGCTTATGCAGCTTCTATGGCCCTTTTTTCATAGTGTTTTCACAGTGAAATGGTACATATGGATATCACTGACAGAAATTTACATACCAAATTTGAGCTTTGTATGTCAAATACTTTTGGAGAAAAGGCAAATTTTAAGTTTTCTGACAGATAGACGAACAGACAGACATGGGTAAAACAATATGCCCCGATCTTTCAATATGGGGGCATAAAACTTGGACCACATTATGATTCTGTAATTGTGGGAGAGTTTTAACTTTACTTACTGAAGATTCTGTTTTCTTCTCTACTGACCCCTTTGACTTGGCTCTCGGTATACAATCCTGCACCTTTTTGAAGACATCCTGGGCACAGAGGAAGTTGTAGTACCTTAATACATTCACAGGAGCTTTGGCTTTCTCTGCTAGGGTCTGCCAGGCAGAATTTACTGAAAGAATTTGAACATAATTTTTTCTATCAAAAGATTCTAATTTTAGATCAGGAAAGTAATTTTCAACCAAAATAGACAAAGGTGACACAGTATATCAAAAGGATAACTTCCAAAGTCATTAGCAACATTTTAGAACATGCCAAAATATTCTATACCAAATGGTTGAAAAAAAGCATTGAACAAACTTTTAAAGTTGATATGCTCCTTTGGTTTTTGAATAAATACATTTAGGGAAAAGGATTCCCAGATTTTCCCCCTCAATAATCAAAAGCATTCTTTGTTGGTGTTGTAAAAAGCAGGTATTGGTTGGAAAAAGACAAAACAAACTTACAATATAAGTTTTCCCATACAGCAAAATCCGCCACAGTTAGGCTACCTCCCACTAGATAAGTCACAGGCCCGAGTACTTTATCCAGGTATTGTAATGCAGCATTGAAACTGGAGCTACATGCTAATTGTCCCCATGAAAAATTCAACCAGTGATCAACCTATAATAATATTGTCAATGGGAGGTCAAAACCTTGTAACTCCAGCTTGAATAAGCTGGAGTTATCAGGTTTTGACATCCCACTGAGGATATAATCATTTTTCATACAAAATTGGATAAAAAAGATTCTTTATTCTAATTCTAATTATTATACAATTATCTTAATGTTTTACCTTCAGAAAATAAAGTTATCATTATTACACAGCCACAGATAAGGTTGATTTGATTTATTTGGGTTTTACGCTGTTTTCAACTACTAAGGTTATATCGCTGCGGCTGGAGCACCTAACCATGGATTCCTGGCGTTTCTCAAACCAGTACTACCACAACACCCTTACCGAGCCTCCAGCTACTCCCCAACATAAGTTCACGATATCAAACTATTGATGGGTGACATTTTTGTCAGTAAGGGTATTTGCCGCTGCCGGGTATCGAACAGCACAGATAAGGAGCTAAACCTATTCTTAATTTATTATATACAAAAGCCGTCAGAGACGGACAATGCTCCCCGAATAAGGCATTGTCACAATAGATATATGCCATGCAGAGCTAATATAAAGCTAACAAACGTTAAGCCCTCTTTTTCCATGACATATTTTTTATAAGCAAATCTTAAATAGTTTATTGTCAAGGGCATCTGATTTGCTACTCAAATATGAAATTTCATCAAATTCTGACCATTAGACTAGGAGAAATTAGAGAAAAACTGTATTTAATCTTAAGTCCCCTTTTCCCATGACGAGGCCTCAAATCCGAAAATCGGGAAAAGTACATCGGCATTATGTCATAGGGAGTTCACATGGTAAGTTTCATTTGATTTGGCCCAAGGGTTATGGAGAAATCGCTTCGGACAGACGGACGGACGGACGGACGAACGGACGGAATGACGGACGGACAGGACGGACGGACCGACGGACGGACGGACAGACAAAGCGGCGACTATATGCTCTCCCTTCGGGGAGCATAAAAATCTAAATCCTATGTAGTGAATGTTTAGCCAACATTTAATACATACATATTTTTAGCAATTCTTGTAAAAACAGGTTTAACTTATGATCTACAAATTTAACCCTTCTCATGCTGTTCACGTCAATTTACAGTTGTGACCAAAGCTTTGGCAGGCAAAATAGACAAAGACCAGCCTACACAGACGTGCAGTCTGATCTTAGCCTACACTGCCTGCTTTTCACTCCATTATTGTGGCAAAATCTTGGGTTTATCTTGTTGTGTTGTCTCTTAAATTGGTAGTTTATTTGAAACAAAATTTAAAGTCAGAAGGACAAGGGTTAATCTACTGTACCTCGGTTTTCTGCAAGATTGTTGCACCCAAGAGTCCATCCTCTGGGAATAGTCTTCCCAAGTACCTACAGATCGATGCTGTACTGCTGAATGAGTTGGAGCTGTAGTAAAGAAAAGAGAGCTACAGTTAAGGGTGATTGTTTTTAAAAAATTGAAAATTCCACTAAATGTTCATCAAGCCCTGTGTTGTTGGTACTCATTAGAATCACCATGTCAACTATCATTTTTGTTATATCGCAGATCAAAAATCATTAAACGGTCGGTTTGGTTTGGTTTATTGGGTTTTTAAACCGTTTTCAACTGCTATGGTCAAATTGCCATGGCTGGAGCACCTAACCACCTATTCCTGATGTTTCTCATACCAGTACTACCCAAAAACACTCACCTAGCCTCCAGCTGCTCACCCACATAGGCAGTGTTGAATCTAGCTTGGCCTTCAAGGGTCTCCGATGAGCCCACAGCTCTCGGTTCCAACACAAATACTTACACAAATTGTTGAATAACTAAATGTTACGTGAATAAACAATAAATTGTATGGTAAATTATATGGTATGGTAATAGGTCTTTTAGACAAGTTACAACATTATCTGCATGTTTTCATTCAGAAAAGAGTTTAGGATCTTTTGGCCTAAGTGAGCCATCTGGGCCCAAACTCCCTTCTGAAGAGGGCCATTTTGGATTTTAGGGGGTCAATTTGGCCAGGGCATCCTCTGGATTCAACACTGCATAGGTCAATGATATCAATTTCAAACCATTGATGGGTGACATTTTTGGGCTCAAACCTGGGACATCTCCAGTGAGAGGCAGATGGGCTACCAATTGCGCCATGGGCGCGACATAGATTGAACTAGAACTGTCGCAAAGCGGACGAATACCCCCCACTAGGACCTTGTCACTGAAAAAGTGCTATAGGTCAAAATGTTCTTGACTTAGAGCATGGAAACGGATTTTAAACAAAGTCCAGCTGTGACCTTGACCTTTGACCTTGGTGACCCCAAAACAATAGGGCACCTCCATTGGTCATGGACAACAACTGTGTAAAGTTTCATGATCCTAAGTCAAACGGTTCTCAAGTTAGAACACGGAAACGAAATTGTAAATTTTGACTACTCCCCCCCCCCCCCCCCATTAAAAACTTCAAAGTGGCATAACTCTGAAACTAATGACTGGATCAAGATGAAAAATGCAGGTGCACAACTTCATATGATAGGAAACATCCTGATAAAATTTCAGAAAAATTGGTCAAAAACTGTGGGAGGAGAAGAGGACACAAGATTACGTCCACCCCCCCCCACCCCCTTAAAAACATCAAAGTGGCATAACTCTAAAACTTATGACTGGATCAAGATAAAAATTGCAGATGCACAACTTCATATGATAGGGAACATCCTGATAAAATTTCAGAAAAATTGGTCGAAAACTGTGGGAGAAGAAGAGGACACAAGATTATGTCCACAGACGGACGGACGGACAGAAGGACGGACGGACAGACGGACAACCTGATTCCAGTATACCCCCCATAACTTTGTTGTGGGGGGTATAATAAAATTCTGCCACACCAAACTACATGTATCATTATATCACAGATCAAAAATTGTTACACGGTCAGACTGATGGACATAAAGATTGTCAGACCAAAGGGAATTTCACCAGACATGTCAGACTGATGGACAAAGATTGTCAGACCCAGGGGATATTTCATCACATATGTCTGACGGTCCATCAGCCTTTGCTATGATTGATCAACCCTGTTAAGAAACATTTTGTTGGTGTTATTGCAAAACCTCATATCTCCAGCTGTTTAAAGCTGGAGATATGAGGTTTTGCAATTACACCAACCATCTAGCAAACCAGATAATGACTAGGAGAAGCTTGCAGATACATTCTTGAATATCAGAGCTACAGATAAGAGGTAATGACTTTTTGATATGCAAAATATCATTCAATATTGATCAAACCCAGTATTGTAGGTACTCATCAGAATTGTTTCATCAAGATGGTTGAAATAAGTACCCACAACAAAAAGTTTGGCTCTGAAATAATAAATTTAGAATATCTTTACCTTCTCTTAGCTGCTGATCAAGAATATCCTTACCTGTCGATGCTAATTTCATTGGATTTTCCAAACTCATAAACAACATTCTTTCCAGAATCCTTCAGCACTTGGACACACAGCAATGCAGCTGAAATAGATTTGGTATTACATCAAAAATTTCCAAAAAAGCATAAGGTTTAGGAGATATTAATTAATATCTCACATTGAAAGAAAAAGAACAAGATGTGTTTGTGAAACACTAAATGCCCCTGAAATGGCCATTTTTTGTAAAATGTTAAATTTTCGTAGAGTAAAGGGTTGATAAGGGTTAACGTATGACCTTGAGGAAGGTCAAATTGCATGGAACAGATAGATATCATTGAAAGAAAGTTGCATACCAAATTTGAGCTTTGTATGTCAAATACTTTTGGAGAAAAGGCTAATGTTAAGTTTTCATGTTAAGTTTTCAAACAGACAGACGGATAGACAGACAGACGGAAACGAGTAAAACAGTATGCCCCCGATCTCTCGATACCGGGGCATAAAAAGGTCTTTGATTATCAGCTTATAAACTGCTTCTAATCAAGTGTAATGAATATTTTCAAGCATCAGGGTTTCCATTAGGACAAGAATCCCAAGAGTCATTGACCCTTGAGGCCAAAATCCCAAGAGCCAAAATGAAGCGCGAGAAAAATCAAACTGCAATCGATGGATAAAAGGGGGGCAATGTTAAAGGGGCTCAGTCTATGTTTTTATGCTTCCGAACTGTTCGGGAACTCATATTTGTGCAAGGAAAAACAATTAGCAATGCATCAAAACCTCAAGATCGGCGAATAACCAACTTTCCTTTGCTATAGATCAATCCTTTACAAGAGTGTTTACGCATTCTATTTTTACTTCAAAACAAGACAAGGTCAAGGTCAACGAGACACACCTCCGCGGTATTAACACACCGTACAACCGGCTGTGTCGATGACTGTGACCTTATTTGCGAGGAAACGTGAAAAGGTTTATTTTGTACAAGCACTGAACATTTATACGCATATTTATCAACTATAGAATACCAAAGATCCTTTCGTTTATTTATAAAAGTAAATTCATTTGACCTACCATGCACATGACATCAGATGCCGAATCTGTCTTCGCTGACTTTCTACGCAGCCGGTTGTACAGTGTGTTAAATCTCGCTGAGCACAGATGACATATCTCTGACGTAATTGATTTTTGAAGGTTGGGCATATGTAGCCGTTACAAAACAAAAACAAGGACGCCAGCATGTTATTAATTGACTTGGATTTTAATACTTAATAAAGCTCGTGGAGTGCTAACAATGGACATAAATGATCTACCCCTTCAAGTTGGTAATTTCATACGTTATTTCTGGTTTGTAATTATTGTGCCATTTGCATTTTCCACAGCCTAGCTCGTCCCCCTTTAAGATATATTCTTCACTCTTTAGAGTTCATTGTAACATTTTCCCAAACTTAACAAGTTTAAACTGCTTTTGAAAATACAGGAGAAAAGGAAAAAATGCTGATTTATATGAAATGTATGAAAATGTTTCAATAAGACCAAAGTGCTTAGTTTAAGAGTAAATGTAACACCTTTTCAACCTATAATACCTATGATTTTTATCACAATGTTTGCATTTTTATTTCACTTGTGAATATATTGACTTAATTTCTTTTCTTAAAACAAAAATAATGTTGTATGTAAATGATTTGACATGAAAGTAGACGAGTTGGGACAGTAGACGAATTGAGACTCAATGCACTTAAAAAACAGTAGGCGAAATGGGAGTAGACCAATTGGGATGTTACCCTTGAATGATGGGTGACGCATGGGTCGTAAAAATCAAGAGTCAGAATGATGCATCAGTTGAAATATCTGAGAGTCAAATTGGGGTCATTTTCATTTTTTATGCATCAAAACACACTACTGAAGATTTCCCCCCGTAACAGCTCGTTTGACATATTTTTCCCCAAATTAAGGGCCCCAAGCCTTTTCCAGTATCCATAAAAAGAACCCCTGGATATAAAAGTCATTCTTTTTATTTTACCCTTTCTCAAACAAAATCTAGCCCTGGTTTCTCAAACAAAAACTTGAGAACATACTCATGAGGCAGAGTACATGCTCAACTTCAATGGAATACTCTCCAATTTTGAAGGGTATTTGATTGAAGTGCACATGGATTTCATGTAATTTGAGCATGGTAGTAAGATATGGGCCTGAGAATGACAGAACATACTTATAAGTATTAACAAGAAACCGGGGCCTGTTTTTGATGTCTCAACAGAAAACCTTGCACCAAAAGAAGAATTTGCTGATAATCAGGATTTTCAGCTTTTGTCTCAATGTTTTCTGTGCCATTTCAGTGGCAGATCTGTATCTGTATCTGTTTGGTACTCCCAGGCAATCAATACTGATTATTAATGGGAGGGTACACCTATCACCAAGTTGTGTTAGTAAAAGTTTTTTGCGCTAAAAGATAAAAGGGTAAAAAAGATATAAGCCTTAAAGCTACTATTTCCCAGATTTGGACCCAAAAATTGTCAAATACAAACGAAATGTACACTTGTTAAGCTTTATATGACCTGATTAAATGATTACGACAAACTATTGAAGCAACGACTCATTTTTTCGCAATTTGATACCAAATTCATGAAGCGATGTCGAAAGTAGGTCAAAACAGTAGGACATGCGACTTTCTTAAATGACATCACAACATACATGATGACGTCATATTGAAATTCAAGTATGAATCTCGTTTGAATCATGGTCCGCGCTGTATGCGCATGCGCAACAATTTAAAAAAAATTCTAACCCCATCTGAGACGGGGTTGAATTTAGGTTTGGATTCTCCCTAAATTCAGCTATCTGTCTTGTAATTTCGGCTCATTCTCTGTCTGAATCGCATATTATAAACCATCCCGAGGTGGTCAACACAAAAGTTTTGCATATTTTTTCAAAAAAATTCATTCTTTGCAATTAGACCATCTGTTACCGTCGCCCTTTAAAGGGGCTCATTCTATGTTTTTATGCTTCCGAACTGTTCCGGAACTCATATTTGTGCATGGAAAAACAATTAGCAATGCATAAAAACCTCAATCTCGGCGAAAAAACATCTTTCCTTTGCTATCTAGTATCTAGATCAATCCTTTACAAGCGTGTTTACACATTCTATTTTTACTTCAAAACAAGACAAGGTCAAGGTCAACGAGACACACCTCCGCTGAAATTAACACATCGTACAACCGGCTGTGTCGATGACTGTGACCTTATTTACGAGGAATACGTAAAAAGGTTTATTTTGTACAAGCACTGAACATTTATATGCGTATTTATCAATTATAGAATACCAAGATCCTTTCGTTTATTTATAAAAGTAAATTCATTTGACCTACCATGCACATGACATCAGATGCCGAATCTGTCTTCGCTGACTTTCTACGCAGCGAAATGTATGGTGTGTTAAATCTCGCTGAGCACAGATGACGTATCTCTGACGTAATTGATTTTTGAAGGTTGGGCATATGTAGCTGTTACAAAACAAAAACAAGGACGACCAGCACGTTATTAATTGACTTGGATTTTAATACTTAATAAAGCTCGTGGAGGGCTAACAATGGACATAAATGATCTACCCCTTCAGGTTGGTAATTTCATACGTTATTTCTGGTTTGTAACAAGAGCTTCGCAGAGCGGCGCATAAACACCCGAGAGGGGCTTGTCAGACAAGAGATGTTTGTAAAACATATATGCCCCCTAAAGGGCCTACATTTGATGTAGGTCAAAGTCCAAGGTCAAGTTAACAAGGTCCAAGGTCATGGTCAAATATGAAAGGTCTTGGTAGGAGGTGTCTATGTGTGAAATATCAAAGCTGTATATGTAAAAGTAAAATGAAAAATAGGCCAGGTTAAAGTTTTTAAAAGTAGGCCAAATCCCAAGGTCATGGTCAAATGTGAAAGGTCTTGGTTGGAGGTGTCCATGTGTGAAATATCAAGGCTGTAGGTGTAAAAGGACATGATATAAATGCCTGGTTTCAGTCTTTTTAAAAGTAGGTCAAACTCCAAGGTCAAGGTTGCAATATTCAAGGTCATGGTCAAATGTGAAAGGTCTTGGTAGGAGGTGTCTATGTGTAAAATATCAAGGCTGTAGGTGTAATAGGACATCAGATAAAGGCTAGGTTAAAGATTTCTAAAATTATGTAAAAATCAAAGGTCAAGGTCACACAGGCCAAGGTCATGGTCAAATGTGAAAGGTCTTGGTAGGAGGTGTCCATGTGAATAAAATATCGAGACTGTATAGGTAACAGGACATGAGATATAGGCCTAGTTTAAGTTTTTTAAAAGTAGGTCAAACTCCAAGGTCAAGGTCCAAGGTCATGGTCAAAAGTGAAATATCTTGGTTGGAAGTGACCATGTGTGAAATATCAAGGCTGTATATGTAAAATGACATGAAATATAGGCCAGATTAATGTATTATTAAAGTAGCTCAAACACCAAGGTCAAGGTCACAAGGTCATCTGCATTCGCTCGGCTGGTGACGTAATTGGTATTCCCCAATAATTCCCGGTTTTGATTGGCTGAGTCGTATTAGACACTTCGATAAGCTATTTTTACAGACTAAAACGTTATTTTTAATTGTTGGAATTTCCTATTCTATGTGTTCTTCCGGCGCTCTTCGATCTTGATACGCTAACTGACGATAATCAAATGCGTATTCCTTATTTTGAATGCGTAACTGTACACATTTTTATGAAAGTAAATGCGTATTTAGACCAAATCAATGCGTATTTTACGCAAATACGCATCCCATCTGGAGCTCTGCCCTGGCAGGGTGTCAAAAACCTCCAAATGGGGTTTTTTTACCCCCAAAATGAATCTTGTACCCCCAGTTTTTTCAAGCAGTCTTCTTTGTCTCTTATAGAGGGGGTACAAGCATGCTGTAAAACAATGGTTTGTACCCCCAGATTTGAAAGTCGGTGGAAACCCTGCCTGGTTGGTGAAAAAAGTTTACCGTGATAAATACTGGGAAATGTAAGGTTTTGTTCTTTTAGTTCATTTCTTATTCATTCCAATGTAACCGAAAAGAGTCTGGGCGCATGAAGATAGACCACTTTGACAGGAAATTTCTTTGGGAATGTGTGACGGAAGGTCTAACCCATATGCCCAAAAACTTTTAATCCGAGTCTTCTCTGATGTAAATACGCTCTTTGATATTTTGATTTTTCGCTATTTACATCATAATCCGAGTCTTCTCTGATGTAAATACGCTCTTTGATATTTTGATTTTTCGCTATTTACATCAGAGAGCGTAGCTCTTTGAAAAAATCAAGAAGTTCGCAACAAATTGTTGCGCATCATTCACCGTCCGATCTTAAACGCTATCGTTAAAACCCCTGATGATATCGATAAATGAACCATTTATTGTTATGGCTGCTGAAAAAATTACGACCAAAAAGTATTTCTAAAAGGTTAGTAGGCAATGTTTTGCAACAACCCTCACCTGAGCAGCCTTTGTTTACCTTGACCTTCCATTCAAAACCAAAGGTTATACTCATCCAGCAGGCCGATTTGAAATGAAATTTTTGGTCAGGTATGACAAAAAATGATTTATTGATCTATATCCTACAGTGTTTTACCGAGTGATTCGATATGATACACAAAAACAAAGCTTCAAGTTACTTGTAATGTTACCGAACTTTCCGCTGTTTTCAAAGAGCAACGCTCTCTGATGTAAATAGCGAAAAATCAAAATATCAAAGAGCGTATTTACATCAGAGAAGACTCGGATTATTTACATCAGAGAGCGTTGCTCTTTGAAAAAATCAAGAAGTTCGCAACAAATTGTTGCGCATCGTTCACCGTCCGATCTTAAACGCTATCGTTAAAACCCCTGATGATATCGATAAATGAACCATTTATTGTTATGGCTGCTGAAAAAATTACGACCAAAAAGTATTTCTAAAAGGTTAATAGGCAATGTTTTGCAACAACCCTCACCTGAGCAGCCTTTGTTTACCTTGACCTTCCATTCAAAACCAAAGGTTATACTCATCCAGCAGGCCGATTTGAAATGAAATTTTTGGTCAGGTATGACAAAAAATGATTTATTGATCTATACCCTACAGTGTTTTACCGAGTGATTCAATATGATACACAAAAACAAAGCTTCAAGTTACTTGTAACGTTACCGAACTTTCCACTGTTTTCAAAGAGCAACGCTCTCTGATGTAAATAGCGAAAAATCAAAATATCAAAGAGCGTATTTACATTAGAGAAGACTCGGATTAAAAAACTTTGGGTTACTCGACACAAAAACATTTCACCACAATTTGGCTTTTTGTTCTTTTCTTTCAATTTCGCTATTGCCCGATCAGGAAAGATTGTCCGATTGGGCAATATTGCCCGATCGGGATATTTCACCAACCTGTTCAATTTACGTTTAAAGCAACTGTATCCGAACTATTAGGGCTATCCGAACATTAAACAAGTTGACACATGTGCCGGTTTTTCAACAAAAATATATGACAAACCTACCTAGAGCTGGTTTTTCCTTGTTGATTTGGACCTTCAACGCCATCTCCTATCGGCAAATTGCACTCCCAAAGCGAAATATTACCGTTTATACGAGTAAAGTGTCAGAGTAGTTTCATCACCCGGTAAACTGTGTGTTTCACGATGTTGTAAACTTTACTATAGGGGGGGGGGGGGCTAAATTGAAAACCGCGGATCCTGGATTTCTGTGGAGGGGATTCGAACATACACATATGATGATTCGGTTTCCTAGTGTATTACAATTTTTACTGAATTTTTGTATGAAAATTAAATAATCAGGCTACAGAGGGAGGTACGTTTGAACCCCACGAACTCCTTCTTGATCCGATTAGTGCTGCGTTTGGGGCCTACGTTCGCTAAACTTCCCAGAACATGAAAATAGCTTCTCAAAGGATATAGTGCAACAAAACAGACTTATTTGTGTATATTGTATGTACATCCATTCTATATTAACCTCCATTGTGTCGACTGCAGAAGATTTCATTTATTTTCTTACTTTTTGGGGAAGGAAGGGCATGATTTTTGGAGAGCATAATAGCTCTGTTTTGTCGTCACCTTCCAATGTACTTTACAAAACTCACAACTTGGGAACTATACTCTTGGTAAATAGTTCCTCTCAAACAAGACAAAAAAGTTCTAAACAACCATTAGAATAGTCTACAGTCTAATAGACATGCTATTATATAAAGTATATATCTTGTATAATCTATGCAAAAAAAAAAAAAAAAAAAAAAAAAAAAAAAAAAAAAAAAAAAAAAAAAAGGTAAACGAGTCTAAGATAAAATAAAGAGTTTGGTGTGGTATTTTGCCATTCATAGTTGGTCATGCAGATCATGCAGCCAAGTCATGTGGCCTAAATTTTGGACAGTGCAAAATCACATTCCAAGGAGATTTTTTTTTACTTCTACTAACATACTGAGTGTGTCTATAGATCTGAGTGTAATTATTGTAAAGCTTGTCCCATTTGGTGATATCATGTTGTGCCACGGATAAAGGGGGCATTATAGCAAATTTCCTAACACAAGTTCGTATATACATTATGAATGGATTAATTTGAATTTTCCTTTTCTCAATCAAAACCTTGTTTTGGCGTGTCTATAAGAGAAGGCTTTGGGAAAAAAAAGACAGAAATTTCTACTTTTGCCTCAATAGTTTATGAACCATATTGTGCACAAAATTCTAAATTTTAATAACATTTTCTCGTATGATTCAGCTTTTGAATTGAACCACCTTAAGAATTGTCGTTTGGGAAAGGGTTTAAATTTCACAGAAAGTTTCTTATCATATGACAATACGCATACATTTGCGGTTTAATGGTACTGTGCTGCGTCACAGAAAAGGGGCTTCAATGCATTGTCAATCACTGTTAACACAAACCTCCATGTATAGTTGAATTTGCATTAAACCATGTTTTGGTGCGCTTTCATTTAATCTGTTACCACAAAATGGCTCTTTTGACTCCCGACAGGAAAATGGAAGAAATTACTTGTGACTGTTGCTTCTCACACTTTTTCTATATAAAAATACAGACTATCTTGTAAATAAAACTCCACCTACATTCACGGGTAGATTTGCATTAGGATTGCAAAGAATGTTCCCAATTATGCAACCATGTAATATTATCACAGTTTTGGTGAGTCAAATAGCTCCAACAGTACTTTCAGTACTTTGATTATTAAACAAGTTACAAGTTATTAACAAGTTATTATTAAACAAGTTACAATGTCACTCTTCTTGAAATCGCCTTAATATTTTCCAGTAAATTTTATTAGGGACGTCAGAACAAGGGCTTGCCTTTGGCAGCATTAAATATCGTCGCTTTTCAACGAAAACCTAGTAACTGCAGCTAGTTTTAAGCTGCAGTTACGAGGTTTTCGTGGAAAAGCAGCGATATGTAAATTTTGCAATGCGATAGTTATTATGTTATACAGCACCACAGAGAAACAGTATCAACCTCGACAGGATTTGGATAGCCTACTTTAACGCCACGAGTAAGATTACTTAATTCAATATTCAAATATCTTAACTTTTCACTTTTAATAAATAAAGTCTCCATTTGAAACTCTAAGGAAAGACACATCAGTAAAATTTGGAAGAAAAGAAGAAAATGTTGATAACCAGCATTTTTTTTTTAAAAATGCTCCCCTCAATAGATCTACTTTCCAGCTGGAGCAATAAAAAAAAAGATTAAATAAAAGAAAGAAATACCAAATATTACAAATAATCTAAACTGACACGATTTAAAAACGCAAAAGGTACTTTTACAAATGGTATCTCCTACATCTTACAAAACCGATGTGTAGCAATGTTAAGGTGTAAATGTTGCAATTGTTAACATGACAGGACAGAAAATGACCTTTAAAGCCACAAATAATTCCTGAATGGACGTCAGATTATGCCAAAATGCACGATGAGTCAAGAACCTGGCATCGAACATCGACGACAGCGAACCCAGTGTTTTCACAGGCGATTTATCACCATGTCCCGATGTATAGGCCGCCCGAGATTACCAACCATAGCATTTGCTGTAGACTGAGTCGTCACAAATCTGTTGCGTTAGTGACGTTGACGTATACAATTATGTTGACGTACAGTTGTTACACGCAGCTGACCGGGACGTGAGTGGTCTGTAAATCTTCCAGTGTCGTTTACACGTCTCACAAACCTTGGAACCGTCGATTCGGCTTCATTAAAGCGTCTAGCTACCTTCATTTGCGAAACACGGCAAACCAAAAGCCAAAAAACTCTGTTCCTTTTTCGCAAAGTAAGCCTCAGCATTTTATACACAATTTTCTTTCGTTGTTCTCGTATGTTTTCAATAAGTAAATAAAAGTGGCAATTTGTACACAAAAAAATTTAGTGATTTAACACGTGGTCTGAATGCACGAGACACACGAGCATTTAGTGATGGGCGGTTCAGATGTCCGGATAGTTTACAGAAAACACGATAAAATTACTTGGGCGTGAAGCGTACACATTGTCTCATACATGTCCCCGTATATGGTGCCGATCGAGGCGATAGGAAAGGAATGGTTAATGAAAACATGCTTTGCGTTTTTAAATCGTGTCAGTTTATTAAGAAAACCGATGACTTATTTTATCTTATTGTCGTATGATCATTTCCAAAACAATCTGACTTTGAACTGATCGCACTATCTTTTCAAGAATGATTGCAGAATATACTAAAACAATCTTAATTACATCAAAATTACGTGACGTACGAATTAAATTTGGTTTGAAGCAGCGAGGACGACAAAACACCATGGATTCACGTGGTAAAAAATGGAAAGAAAATCAGGTGATCCACCACACCAAACACAGTTTTGGCATTTCTTCATTTTCTCTGCTTCAAAACAAATTCAAATCGGCCACGTATATACATACTTACATATGGTAATTATTGATTATTGAAGACTGGCTGTCTCTTACGTTGTTGTGTCACTTTTTTCCCAACCGCGATGCTTGTACCGCCAAAGTACCAAGCTATTTTCTTTATCCATTTATCGTCGGTGCTATGACAAAATGGCGTAATAGAATTTTTGCTCAAAAACCATTTTTTTCAGGAGAGCCAAAAACGTTTTTGCCGTTTTAAAAAATGTTAAAAAATATGCCGGCAAAATTGCGTAACTCACTATTACTCTCGTGTAAATTTATCTACGTATAACGCCATTTTGTCAGCTAAATCGAGTTACGCAATTTTGTCACATGATAATTGAAAGGGTTCTAATAGGTGTAGAAAAACGCCGTTTTGACAGGATATGCGCTCCTACATACTTAGTAGAAAGCATTTATAAAAAAAAAAAATGACAAAATGGCGTAACTAATTTGTTACGCCATTTTGTCATAGCACCGACGTTATGCTATCTAGATAAAGGCATGGAAAGCAAAAAGACCGTGAAACCAAAGGAAAATGCTATAGAAACGGACACAGATATTGGGACTGACAATGCGGACGTTCTATGTGGTTATGGTGACTGTAAACCAGCGTGGATTCAAACCTGCAACAATCCAAAAATACTTCTGGCTGTTATGATGATATTTTCACTGACAGATGGTAAGGAGATGCTCCTTTCTGAACAAATTATTTTTATGGGTACGGTTACACAACGACCTACATATCGCTGCTTTTCAATAAATAAATAAATGAATAAATAGATAAATAAATAAAAAAGATAAATAAAAAAGATAAATAAAAAACCTCCTTACTACAGCTTAAAACAAGCTGCAGGTACATATTTTTTGTTGAAAAGCGACGATAGGCCCTATATTGCATTTTAAGTGGCTTTCATTGTTTGAGACATATCAGAACGAAATTCAGTCATCGCGTATTCATCAGTAACGGCAAAGGCTGTTGTTGTGATATACCTACCTAAGCGGCCAGAGGTGTTGGTCCAGACATATGTCTCGTCACATCAGAGCCGCGTTCTTTAGAGCGAGATTTTTTAAGATTTCTTAAGATGTTTGTATAAAGCTTTTTTATGACCGAGACTTTGATCGAGCTGTTCCGAATGCTCCATATTTATACAAATTACGTCATTATGACGTCATTTGTATAAAGTATGGAGCATTCGGAACACCGCGGTTTATGAATTATGGAGTGTTCGGAACATCTCGGTCAAGTCTCTTTTATATTGTTTGTACAGAGTTGACCGAGGTTTTCCGCATGAAGTAAAGAGTAATGGCGCCTCCCATTGAGTGACTTATAAATCTTGATCAAAATAACGCTTTATCTTAAAATATCTTAAGAAGTCTCCAGATATCTTAAGAATCTCGCTCTAAAGAACGCACCTCTGATTGCTTGCAATGTGATATAAAATGTTGGTAAATACGGCCCCTGAAGACTTCTTTTCAAGTAAAGATTATCAGTTCAGATCTAGATTGGTACCAATGGCAAAGAATTTTGTGCTGACAATAGACTAGGTTTACTGTTATGTTTTGATATTTAACCGTCGGTGTTGTTATAAAATCTCATAACTACGGCTTGGACCAAGCCGTAGTTACAAGATTTTTTAACAACACCTTCGAAACACTATTTTGTTTGTCCGAAGTTACGTCACGATTAACTGGATAATATCGTTCCCTATTCGTGTTTAACTGAATGTGCATGAAACCCATAGATGATCTCTGGGGGGTGGGGTGGGGGTGGGGTTTCCATTCTAGTTATACCCCCACAACAAAGTTATGGGGGTATACTGGAATCAGGTTGTCCGTCCGTCCGTCTGTCCGTTCGTCCGTCCGTAGACATAATTTCGTGTCCTCTTCTCATCCCACAGTTTTTGACCGATTTTGCTGAAAGGTTGTTTCCTCTCATATGAAGTTGTGCACCTGCAATTTTCATCTTGATCCAGTCAGTAGTTTCAGAGTTACGGCACTTTGAACTTATGCACTTTTTCAGTGACAACGCGCCAGTGGGGGGTATTTGTCCGCTTTGCGACAGTTCTAGTTCAGATCGTGAAAACGCGACTTTTGTCCTTAAAATGTCACAAAACATTTGTACGACAGAAATTGACTCTATGTTCTTCTTTGAAACTGGCCCTGTATCCCAGAATCAATTTCTTGTCTTGGTGTCCATATTAAAGAACGCGCCTTCTATGCCTTTTCCCTCTGTGTTCATTCACTCTGTTTATTCATCCACTATTTTCCACTCATTCTTCTATCTTTTTTCTCCCTTTCTCTCCTGCTGGAGACATTATGTAGGCCTATTGTTTTTATCTACTAGGTTTTATCATACACGGTGTGAACAAGCTCAATACCCAGACATACGAGAGAAGGTTTGGGTTGACAAGCGCTGATGCCGGGGTTATAGCTAGCGTGCATGAACTTTCAGGGGCTATATTCAGCATAATCCTGGCTTTTATCGGTTCTGGGAGGTACAAGGGTCGGTGGTTGGCTGCAGGCTCGATCTCGGCCGGTCTGGGTTGTATAGTCACGGCTGTACCACATTATACTACAGGGCTATATGACTGGGGCCAGGAAACAGGGACACCTGTGTGTACAGTAAACAGTAAGTAATTATTATTTGTTATTATTATCATCAAACTATTCTTTCGAAGTGTATGAAATCCGTATAGACTATCTCGTATTTACAACAATTTTGTAGAAGCTACGCGAAAAGATGAAACAAGTTTTTTTATTGAGTTAGAATTTCTTAAATTTTCAAGAATAAAAAAAGAAACAAAAAAAACCAACAACAACAACAAAAAAAAACAACAACAACAAAAAAAGAAGAATGAAACAACAACAAAAAAGAATAAAACAACAACAAAAAAGAACAAACCTTTTATGCCAATCTGATTTGTATCAGATACTTACATAAAACACACCAGTGTATTCATGAATATTAAAGGAACCCGTGCTAGATATTTCAGGTACTATAGCGGGGAGGGGGGGTAATGTTGTTAGTCAGAGTTTTTAAGTATACTGAGGGGAAAAACTTTAGCAATTTCGTAAGTTTCAGTTTATTTCTCACTTATCTGTGTTCTGATTGTAATCAAATTTTTAGACAATATTATTTATTGTCTCTACAACAATATTCCTAATTTTGGTTTAAATTAGAGAACTTGGACGTCTACTTTGTTACGTCAAACAAGGTAGGGGTACTACTCTAAAAATGACACATGGAATCAGCACATTGTTTCCCCATCATAAGCGTTTGTAAATGTACCACACTGTCTGTTATGATTGAAATTTATCCACTAAAAAACCCCACTGCAATGCACCCAAAAACAGAAGAAGTACACGTGTCAGTTCGTTTACGTTGTTGACGTCATTCCTGCCTCCACCTCTCGTTCCAAGATGGCCTTAGAAATTCAATGATCCGACAATCTTGCTTCCCAATCTTCCACATCTACATTTTGTGTCTATAGAAAGTTCAGCATGTGTCTATCAGCGTGCAGACAGCGTAATCATGCTGAAGAATGGTAGCGTGCTCTTAACGTTAGAAGGAAAAGCCACAATATGGTAAATTTCAGTAAACAATCATACGCCATTTATGTTCCTTTGAATAGTGACAAAGTTATTTTTGCTTTGATATTAAATCGAACCCAAAATCATGACGCTATCGCATCAGTAACGGTCAAGCTAATGACGTTGATTAATGAGATCCGTCATTTCACAATTACGCCTCCACAAGTTTGTAATTCAAACGTGATTAACCTTCAAAAGTGTCTTAAATCCACTGACAGCATGTCAATGGACAGTGTATCCGCGTCCGGTTCAGCTTGGCCTGTCTGTGAAAACAAGTCACCAGCACCAACGTAAGGTAGACGTATACGTCAACGCAAAGAACGAAGTTTGTTCCTCACAGTACGAGGACAAATCCATATCCCTGTCGCATTTCTGATCAAACCGGCTGTACTCTTACTGCTGGGAAACGATTACGCCGTGAACACGTTACTACGTAGTTGTCCTTACGTTGGCTTGTTTTACGCGGCATGCTAGAGCGTGACCTGTCTCGGGCGTTGCCTTATTGACAGTACTTTAATCTCAGTAGGAAAATGACACTTTGACTGGCACCAAAATGTTAAGCCACCTCTTTGACCGTCACGTCAACAGTCAGCATGCCGATAGCCTTATTCCCTTGGTCTAAGGTTAGCCCATGGCTACGTCCCATATAAATCTTCCAGTAGTTTTTTACGATTCTTTACTTCCTTGATTATTACCATTATACTGGGATAGGTATTGTCGATTTAAACTTCATGCACACATTATACACGGACAAGACGTCATTTTAGCCCTATTACGTCATTGAACATTTGGAGGGGAGAAACACGTAAACGAAGTGCATCATTAGTAAGCTAGTTTTTCTTATTTGCAAATGAGACTGATTTAAGAAATTCTGTACCTTTGTTTTGCAAAAAAAAGGGTCTAAAAAATTGCTAAACTTTTTTCCAATGGTATAGTTTCGTGGTACATCGCATCATCGTTTCGAGTAATAAGTATAATCATTTTCGTATAAATAATCCAGATATGCCTTTCAACGCATTAAAATTTGAAACAGATTTATTTCTCGTAAACGATCGTAATATTATCGCCATGTAAAACATTACATAAGTTTATGAAAAAGGTCTTAACATATATATTTGTATATAAAGATACCGTATCCAAATAGTAAAAAAATGTTACGTAAAACATGAAATTGTAGACCTATAGATGTAATTTGATCAACCGATGACATAATGACATGTAGATAATTTTATAGCCTATCTTTATTGAGTCAGAAAAATGACAGGTATTTATTGTCCATAACTGCTGTGAGGTCCCCATAGTTGAGTCTAAAATGACAAATTTCATTTGCATGTACATGTAAACTGTGGTTGACCCCCTCTAAGAAAAATATATTCCTCGTAAACGGCGCAATACTTTGACTTGAAATGTTCAGAATTTTCATAAGGTGAAAGCAAATACTATTTCAGATAAAAATAAAAGTAAAATTCAGGACAAAATATCTATGGTATGTCTCTTTCAATTAAACGTATACACAATGTTATCAGAAAGGTGCAAAGATAAACGAATGGTCAAATCTCAAATGAATCTGGTGAATCTGAGGTTATTTAAGTTTTTAATCATAATGACGACACCATTTTATTAGATCTACCTTCTCTGATTCAGACCGAATTCAAATTGGTCCAGTATTATCAAAAATATTGATGATTTTCTGAAATTCTGAATCAAGTGATTAATCACCGTGGTTAAAAAGTGTTTTCATGATATTAGTTTATGACATTACTTTTCACTTAAGTTCACAGCTAACATCTAACGATCTTGAAACGTAATCCAAACTGTGTTTACTTTTTAAAACAAATACATAATTAATAATATCATACTGTCAAATGTTTTGACAATACGACCATTCTCAGAAAATGGGTACAATTACGAAGAAAAAAACTGGTTCTTGTTTGCCGTTGAAGAAAACCACAGAATAAAATAATCACATTGCGTATATAAAAAAATCCAACAAATACAGCTTTTTAATCTGAATCAGTGTTAGACCATTAAGCAATATTTCGTTATGGAAATTAGAACTAAAATATTGTTTAAAATTTCACAGTTTATGATATCAATTATTTCTCAAATTTGAAATAGCCAAAACCCATTTGACCCGATGTAAAACTAATCACATTCTTCGACTTATTACGAACATTTATATAAATTGCATTTACATCATCAGGAACGAATTTCAGTTGTCATTGGAAACAATGACCCGAAATAATAATATGAGGTTCGTTTACGTTAAATGAAAAGAAATATTTGGCGAACAATAACGAAAATATATACAGTACTTTATGATGATTGATATGCAACATGTAAGATTTAATGAAAGAGAAGGATGCTATGGGACAAAATGTGTACCGTTATGGAAATTAGTCGTTACGGAAGTTTGAAAATATTTCATTACAATTCAAATAAAAAGAGCAGAAACGCAAAAACTGGTTGTATTTACTTATCAATGACAAGGTCTTTCAAAAAGTCTCATTCATTTCATATATACTTAGCGAAAAAAGAAACTTTACATGGTTTTCGGATGGCTTTAGAATTGCTTTGAAACACTATAGAATACATATGTTATACTTAAATAAAACTTGAAAGCAATGTCCTTAATTTTGAGAAAGGGTCGGGACCACTGGCGTGAAAAATAAAGGTCAACTTGAAGGTCAAAAGAGAGAGGGGTCAATTTCAAAAATCACAAAAATGACGAAAGACTAAAGTGATTTTTGAGCATCATTTCTGAATGTGTAGACGCAAACCATTATTTCAATAACATGTGTGACCACCATTTGCCAAAATACAGGATGCTATTCTCCTTCTCATTGAATTTGTGAGCCGTCGAATGACCTGATTTGGTATGTTCTGCCATTCCAAAAGAAGGGCATGTCTTAAGTCATTCACGCCGTTGATTTGGTGGTTATTGCGAACCGGACGCTCCAGCTCATCCCACATTTGCTCAATAGGGTTTTGGTCGGGCGAAAACGCCGGCCACTCTAAGACGCTGACATCGTTCTGGACCAAACGCTGCACGTTACATGAGCTGTGTGTGGTCTCGCGTGGTCTCCAGGGCCTAGATTATGCATGAAAGGGAGGAGAGTATTCCTTAGAATATTAACATACCCTACTGCATTCAGATTACCCTGAACAATGACTAAATCTGTTTGTTGGATGTCCATTATACCCGCCCAAACCATGACGTTGCCACCCCAAAATCTGTCTCGTTCTTGCACGCAACATTGGGCAAATCGCTCGTTCATGCGTTTGTAAACCCTCACCCTGTCGTCCGCAAAGCTCACCCTAAAGCGTGACTCGTCCGTAAAAACCGCATTTCGCCATTGAGCTCTTGTTCAATGCTTGAGACGACGAGCCCAGACTAAGCGAGCGTGTCTGTGGCGGGCAGTGATTTGACCCGTACAAGGTCGGCAAGCTCGAATGTCAACTCTGTTTTGTCTCAGACGATTACGTATGGTCTGGGCCGAGAGTCCTAGCCGTCTAGCAGTTATTGCTGCTGGGATGAATCAGTTACGCAGATGCGTTACGGTGATAAAACGGTCGTCTCTATGTGACGTCACTCGAGGCCCACCCGATCTCGGCCTGTCTCTAACTTCTCCAGAGGTTGCATACCGAGTCGTTAGGTTATGAATTGTTTGCCTTGAGCATCCAAAATGAATGGCAACGTTATTCACAGACATACCGGCTTTAAGCATACCGACAGCCTGATTTCGGTCATTTTCCGATAGCCGTGGCATATTTGTTTTCATAAGAAAATGCAAACAGTTTTGTTTTTTTCGTTTTAGTGATAAAGAGTACGTGACACTCGATGTCAAAAAGCATTTGATATGAACTCGGGATTGCTAAACACGAGTAGGGTGATGAAAACCGGAAATGAAAAGCGTGCAAGCCCGTGCGCTGTAAAACATCAAAATTTTGTGTGCCTGTATATTCTCTATCCTTTTCCAAATAAGTACATAACGATTTAACTGACATAGAGAGACGTTTTAGCCATTTAAAAAGGCAATAAAAGATGTAAAGTTTCTTTTTTTGCTAAGTATATAACAAAGTGGTTTCTTTAGATAGTGCCGTTATGGATATTGGAATGTTCCCTGTAACAAATAAACGAAGCATACAAATTAAAAAAAAAAAAATGAAATGCCTTTTACTGCCAAATTAATTAGAAGATTGTACATACTTTTTTAGTCATAAAATGTACACTGCATTCTACTGAATGCAAACATTTTTGTGTAATTTATTAAATTCCAAGAGATCAGAACGACAAATCAAATTGTCGTTCTGATCTCTTGAAATTTGGTACAGTGATAAAGCGAAGTTTTAAGTGGAACAAAAATTATTAAATTGAATGAATTTATTTATAGCCGGTACGATGGTTTATTTATTGGATTTACAGTCAACCGTTCCCCGTTTAAAAATTTCGCCTTTTGCCTCTAAGGACGACTTCCGGTGGCTGTTGTGTGGGGGAGTTTTAGTGGAAACTTGTCCATTCGAGTGTGAAAAACTTACATATACGTATTTATTTATATTTGTTACCTACGAACAGGCTAAAGAAAGGTTGTTATGTTTAATAAAATACGCCTACAATTATATTAATTTTTTTATACTAACGTTCAAATCTAGAACGTTCGTGCGACAATGATATTGAAATACATTATATGCAGTTACAGTGTCCTCTCTGATTTCATCCTGCAAGTCCCGTAATTTGCCATGGTTGTTCATTTGGATGACCTAGAAAACTATTTTATGAAGCATTTACCTTCCGGTTAAGAAATCGCATTTTTTAACATTTCTTCATACACATACTTCTGAGTCCATGATTCGATCTTCGATTGAAATATCCGAGGTGTTCCCAATGCGGATTTTTGTTGCAAACAGTCTCGAGGCATTTGGAACACTACGGACAATTCTGTCGAATCATACCTTGGATGTAAGTCGTGGATCTACTTTCAGATTATTAATAGAATTATAAAAGAATAACAACATTAAGCGTTTGTCCGTAACTAATTTCAACAATAAAGCGACAATGATACTGAAATACATTGTATGCAGTTCCAGTGTCCTCTCTTTTACGAATGATTTCACCCTGCAAGTCCCGTAAGTTCATATGGATGACCTCGAAAACTACTTTATGAAGCGTAATATTTAACTTCCGGCTAAGAAATGCAATTTTTTTTAAACATTTCTTCATACACATACTTCCGAGTCAAAGATTCTATCTTCGATGGAATTATCCGAGGTGTTCCAAATGAGTCTCGAGGTTCGCGATTGCTAGTCCGTATGACGTAGAACGCGAAAGAAACGTGTCTTTAGAATGCGATGTTTGATTGGTTGCTACTCCACAACAACCAGCAGGACAACCGCTAGACGCCGTTTCAAGATTTCAAGAAAATCGGGCTAAATCCGCAAAGGCTGAATACAAACGTAGGTGGGTTCAACCTTGGCTAGCGAAGATGGGATGGTCGAGCTCGCGTCTTTTACTGGGTTGGAGAACGTCATTATGTGGATTCATGTGTTAAACAGCGTCAGCGTATGATTAGTTGGCTCCGATATTGTTCAACAACTCATGAAGAACATTTAACGAGCCGTTTGTGAAAGTGCAGTTGTTTCTATGGTACAAAGCATGTATCGATATCAAAGTGTTCACACTCGAAAATGGCTTGCGAACTTTAATTGAAGGCCGGCCCTTGAAGCCGGCCTTCAGTGGAGTGCTTTTTTTATTTGGACGTGTGCGATGTGGGAGGCTAACAATTGGACCATTTTCGACATATTGGTGTAAAACTGACTGATTTGATGACCATCCATGTGTTTAAGTTGTTACTATCAATATATTTTCAACATACCTGTTTTACCTTTAGATAAACCAAAATATTTGTATCGATTCTCGTTTAACTTTGAATGTATTATAGTACGATTTATCTAAAAAAAAAAAAATACAATAGCATCGTAATAAGGTCATAATAGTCATTTTCATTGCGAGATGAAAGTGTTTATTTATAATTATTTAATTAATTTGTAAACTTCAACTTTAAATTGATACAACCAAAAAAACAATCCAGATCACTGTTGGCTCGTGCTGTCAGAGTTAATTCCCTTTGTTATAGAACGTTGTCAGTAACGTGAACAAAATATCCATTTCTTTGAAGTAAAGCAATGGACAAATATCTAGATAGGTTCAGAACAACAGGTTTCAATTTTGTTCCTAAAAATTTGGTATTTTTAAGTTAATCATAGTTATGCGAACTGGTATTTATTTTAAGTTTAACATGGTTATGCGAGCTGGTATTTATTTTAAGTTAACCATGGTAATGTGAACTTTTGTAGGTGGTACAGGACCATTCGCCGAGAAATCTAAAGGCAACATATTCTATTTTTGCTCTTGGGGGTCACCCAAATGAGCAAACATGGCTATTTGCGGGACTTGCTGGATGTATATATTTTAAAAGAAGTCACCTGAACTGCAAACAAACAATACGCTATCAAATAATTGCAACTGCAAGTCCACGATAATTCCGTTGAGTCTTGATACTGTGAGTTCAACAAGAAAAGGAAATATACAATTAACATGACATGGTTGAAATATATCACTTCAGCAAAATTTTCACGGATGGCTACCAAAAAATTGCTGACCTCTTTGATGCTATGCGTCAAAAATTTGTCTTGTTTACCCTTACCCGCTTTCCGGACTTGTTACGGTGATCACGAGTATCGTAATGAAGAGACGATTATTGAAAATGGAAGATTATAACTTAGATTTCTGTTTGCCAACATTTGATTCTTCTACCTTATCGTCGTTGTAAATGCAAAACCTCGTATTTCGTTTTTGAAAATCTTTAAAGGGGAAGGAAAAAAGTGTAATAAATTTTCCCGAACTGAAAGGTTTTACTTGAAATTTGGACATATTGTTCACAGATAATGTGTCATTAACACTGATCAGTAAAATATCTCACGACCTGCAAGAATCGTCTTAACTGGGCACACAAGGTTTAACTTTGAAAATTGCGAGAATCGACATACGAGGTTTGTATTCACACCGACGTTATGTACTTAAGATGCTGTTTAGAAAGGAAAAGTACACAGTTAAATCGCCTATGAACCATCCTAATGATGTACTAATACATGCACATGCAAGAATTTCTGCAAATAGCATTTCGTTAATTATGGATATCCAGATTGTTTTAAGAGGACTTTATTCGAAAAAATAGGCATTTTTGAAATCAGTCCATAGCGATGCTAGATCTATATAGAGAATTTGGAACGTCTATTCGGGCGAAGTCGCATGAATCTCATTAGGTTTTATATACTGTGTTTGCAGATACATTAACTGATGAATGTGTGGACACAAGTCTACGTCACTATCTCTGGGTGTTCATCGGAGGCATGTGTTTGTTAGGACTAGGATCAGCCATTCAGTACTCGATCGGGATCGGGTTTATTGACGATAGTGTTCCATCCAATCGAGCACCGCTGTATATTGGTCAGTAGGCTATTTGACGTACTGATCGTAAGCCATTTTCTATGTTCAAAGGAAATAATCACGATACCATCTGTAACAGGTGGTTAAAATATCGCTGCTCGATCGGGATTCGAAGCCAGGGCTTCAGGCATATCGTTCTTGCAGTCTAACCACTGAGCAATCCGAGTCTTCTCTGACGAAAATTCGCTCTTTGATATTTGGATGTCAGAGCGCACTACCTTTCAAAAACAGTGGAAAATAGGTCATTGTAAACAATGGCTGTTCATGTGAGGGTTGTTGCTAAACGTTGCCTATAAACCTTTTAAAATAATTTTGGTCTAAAATTTTTCACCATGCATGACAATAAATGGTTCATTGATCTGTATCATAAGGCATTTTAAGGATAGCGTTTAAGATCGGACGGGGAACAAAGCGCCATAACTAGTGTCGAACTTTCCTTTGTTTTTGAATGGAAGTGCGCTTTGATGTGAATGAGCGACATCAACATATTAAAGAGCGAATTTCATCAGAGAAAACTCGGATTAACTACTGAGCGACCAACACGATTATCACCAAAGACCTGTGTCCGGCTACACATCTATTTTCAACAATTATATCAACATATACAGGGTGTTTCATAATATGTGATACACTTTAAATCAAGCATCTCTTTAATATGCGAATATCCCTAGCAATGAAAAATATATCAAATTAAGGACAGACCCTCCAGTTGTTACTGCGCAACTTACTGCGCATATCCTATATAACGAAAAAATAGCTGTTTCAGTAATTGGCCTTTTCAGCAAATGTATTTATTACATTAAGTTGATGTTTGGTTGATAAATGACAATACCCTTTTCGGTTATTTCCATTTTATCTGTTTGGTCAATTAAAGTGTAACAGTACTCGGATGGTACATTTCGCTTTCTGTTACACGTTCAACATGTGGCGTTAGCGATCAGAAAACGGAGCAACAAAAGCAAAGTGGCGTCTTTATGAGCTAGTCCGCTTCTGATGGACACAAAAGACGATACTTTTTATTATCTGAAGCCGGTAATAAGGAAAAATGGATAAAAGTAGTGAAACAATTTCAGACAGAGCTGCAAGAAGTAAACCAAAATTAACTTATAACTAAGAAAACCGCTTGGTTTGATATATTTTTCTTTTTTTGCTTTTGTAGGTATGACCAAGCACTATGTCTATACCAAAAAAGAAAAAATTCTTACCGCTGGAATATTTTTTATCACCGGAAACGTTGCGAAAAAAGAGCAATTTCAGCTACTTTTGAAAGAATGTTTTACTAAAAATTTCAAAATCATCACTAAATTTTCCCAAATTGATAGTCATTTAGACAGAATAAAACATATTTAACACAATAAATACTTATTTATGTAATCCTAGTCGATTCGAACACCCTTTTGTGGGTATTTAAGTAACACCTCATTTTTGCAATTTTACACAAGAGTAGTCTCCCTTGAAATCCAATAACTTTTTAATTCGCTTGGTGACCTATAGTTTTTACGTCATTTTTTTACTTCTCATGTATTTAAATATCAGCACAGAAAAAATAAGAAAAATATTACCGTAGGAAATAAATGGAGGATCTGTCCTTAAAGGTAAATTGTGTCCAATTTTATGAGTTGAGTTTTACACATTACACGTACGAGTGAAATATTTAAGCAACGTTTGAAAACAGGGTCCATTTACAGCATGTACTCAAAATGATGTCCATTATAACGTCGCACCAATTCTACACGTTTCATTTAACCGTCATCACGTTATGGCAACATGTTACTGGTTATCTTCTTTTGATTTCGCGTCTAATGGACAGTTCAAGTACTATCTGTGAGTTGTGTGGAGCAGCACCATCTTGCTGGAACCATGGTGGGAGCTATTAGCTATACAGGTATAATTGGGCAATGCTTTTTCCAAGATCAAGACGGAAACACTAAGACTATTAACAGTGGGCGCTATCTATCTCTACTGAAATATAAATCCCTGCCTGAACTCCGCCAAAAAGGTTTACATATGACAAAGACATGGTTCCAGACGGTGCTGCTCCACTCACCTGGCAGTGAATGGCTTAGAAAAAAAATTAACACATGATTTATTGCTTTAAAGATTGAACGCCCTTGGCCACCACACTCTCCGGTACTCAGTCCGTTGGATTTCTTTCTCTGTGTGGTTATCTCTAGCACAGGGTTTACAAAGTGCAACCGAAATCAACTGAAGAGCTCAAACTGTCCATCAGACGTCAAATCAGAAAAATAACCAGTTACATTTGCCATAACGTGATGACGAATTTCATTAAATGCTTTGAGCTGGTGCGACGTCATAGTGCACGTTATTTTGAGTACATGCTGTAAATAGATCCTGTTTTCAAACGTCGCTTAAATATTTCATAGGTACGTGCAATGGGTAAAACTCAACTTATAAAATTGGACGCTATTTATCTTTAACAATTTTGATATATTTTTCACTGTTAGGTATATTCGCATATCAAAGAGATACTTGCTTTAAAGTGTATCACATATTATGAAACACCCTGTATGCATTTTGTGATTCAAACACTTTCTTTCAATATTGCATCGTATATTAACCTTTATCAAGCAAAGAGGCATAACGTCCAAGAAGTTAAGTATTCTTATACTATGATTTTACAAATATGGGGAGATGTGAAGGCAATTTGGACCCCAAAATGCCGTAAGACTAGCTTTTTTACATATAGGAATAATGCAGAGCTACATATAAGAGAGGGTTATGACTTTTCAAATTGCAATATTTTTTATATTGTTCATCAAACCCTATGGTGTGATGGTGTATGTTCTCATTAGATTCCAATGATTATCCCAAACATAGGCCTTTGATTCGAAATAATAAATGTACAATGCTTTCACCCTCGCTTATTTGTTGCTCTACTTATTTATACAATTTGTTTACAGGTATATTATATGGAACTATGATATTCGGTCCCGGCTTTGGCTTCATTTTCGGGGGATATTTCTTGTCTATGTATGCGGACTTCGATACAGTCAACATTGACAAGTGAGTCTAAACGATCAACTGATTTATTCTTTGAGACACAAGTTATGACATTGCCATGTTTTGCGATATTAATGTCACCTGGCAAGGTTAGTACGGGCGGAAATCACGCGATACCACCACCACCACCCGGATGAAGTCCAGTGATAAGCCGAATGGCGTAGATCTTTTTTAGCACCTGCTAAAATATTATCACCGAGCAACCAAAATTCATGATGTATTTTCAACATTTGCCGTATGACACTTGTACTGCACTATATGTCGATATCATCATATCCTTTATGTATAACGACACGAGGGATTTTGATTTTTAGAAATATATGTGACTCGAACCCAGCACCTTGTTATAAATCGACAAAACACTTTCTGGAGACAGCTAATGCACTGTCACGGTTACTGCGAACAACAGTTTTCCGTGGGAAACATGAACATGCTTCTCTCCCAATTTGCAGGTATTACCTTTCGTCACGTCTCATGATTCGATGTGGTACTGTAGAATGTAATGGCCATGAAAAGATTATTTTTTTATCATAAAGTTATGACTAGTTAAAGTTGATGCAGAATTATAATAAATCAGGGATTTCCATCTCGACTGCGAAAAGGCCCTTGACCCAAAGTTGAGAAAATTTTATCGACAAAACTCTCTGTTTGAGAAACAATTATACTATGATCAAAGCACTGAAAGTACAGGTGGTGGACGTTCCTGGAAGCAAAGTAGATTAATACTACAGCAGACAAAATATTTGATGTCAATGTGCAGTATTCAAACAGAAAATTTAGAACAAAAGGAACATATTTCTCATGTTTTCTTTTGCTTCTCAATATTTTCGATAGTATTTTCTATTACGGATGCCAAAACTAGTTCTTTGGGACAGAATTTGCTCTTTCCCAAACAACATTTTAAGGTGGTCTAAATTGAAAGCTACGGTAGACTACAAAACGAATACTCATTGAAATACGATTGTGTATTACACAGCTCAGAAAACATAGAGACAAAAGGAGAAAATGCTGATTGTCACATTTTCCTCAAGTTCTTTCATTTAGACATTTTAAAGCAATGCCTATGCCATCACATAAGTATTAAACCAATTTTAACCAATCCATTCGGAATATGGTGCAATTTCTATCCTGTCTTTACTTGTTTTTCCTAAACGAATTAGGCACCAAGTATAAAGCTTGAAATCGTTTCATTATCAATATTTCAATACTCTCACACAAATTTGAAGTAAGATATACTCGTAAATTGTGTACATTTTGTTGTGTCATGATAAACTAGCCTCTGGTTCGTTAACGTATCAATTATTAACCAATCCAAGAATTATGCAGAATAGACATTGATATTTTTACCAATTTCCCATTAAGTCATACCACATGGTCTTTCTAAGTTGTAGATTATGGTAGAAAGAAATGTCCTTTGTCCCGTCTTTGCACCTACAAAGCGTTTATAGTGACCAAATGATAAGAAGATCGTGCACTGTCGGCTATTACCTGATTCTACCGGAACTCCTGCGAGGCGCGATGCATTATAGTTTATTGTAATAAAACCGAAAACTTGATTGACCTAGAAATACCCATTTCAGATTTGACCGAACGATTTTGGATTTGGTTCGATATATCAAACCGTTTAAAAACGATGAGTAATCGATTCGCGGAAGGATTCTGAGTGATTATCCCTGACACACATGCGCCTGGTTCGAATTCGTGTGGTGTTTGTTAAAAACAAATACTTTTTTACACATGGAGTAGTACTGCAATCTCAAATGACGCCAGTGTTAAAAATACAGCGAGTTGGCGCAGACAAGCTGTGAAAATAGATGAATTTTAACGATATTTGGCACTATTTTTCCTTTATCGTATTAATCATTGTCCTGTTGTACAAAATTTTGTTTCTGGCAAATTGCAAATTTTAGATTAATTTCAATCAATTTTCTAACTATTTATGCCACAACAAGAAAGTATAAAGCAGGCAATGTAGGCCAAGATCAGACTAAATGCTTGTGCAGGCTAAATTTAGTATTTACTGTCAGTCAAAGCTCTGGTCAAAACAGGATTGTGAAGTGGATAGCTTGAAAATGGTAAGCCGCTGTATAATAACCATTTCAATGAAATAACAATATTTTAAGGCAATATCCATTTGCCAGACACTTTGTCAAACAAAAATATTATGAAATGAATAAATGAAAATAAGTACAAGCCTATAAGCCATCTTGGTGTGTTGTTTTACCAATTAAAACTTCCTAGCCAAATTAATTTCAATTTATAAAAGTTAAGATGTTCGTGTTGTTATGACACATGAGTTATGTGTAATAACTTCTTAATTAAAGTGAAATGTTATCAAAAATTTGCTGGACATCCGTAACTCTGATGGATCAAAAGTACGAAAACGTACGGGACAATTTTTATGAAGGTAAGAAACGCTGAAATAGACTATTTTAATGCGTCAATCTAGTGTAATGTATATGGGTATGAAAATACTCCTTTATATTAACAAAATACCGGCATTTTTTGTGGAACTTTCCTCAATATTGTAGAACTAGTATCAATTAAGCGTAATAATAATACCATAACGTACGAGACAAGTACGAGTACGTGTACAGTCTATTATGTGCATCAAAAGTCTATTTTGCTTAAACTGGGGTCATAAAGGAACCAAAATCACATAAATAAAGCATAGAAAACGTTCCATTTCAGCAATTTAAAAACTGAAAACTAAAAAATGCCTCGAACGTTATCGACTCGTACGTCACTTTTTAATGTGTACTCAACTTTATTTGGCCTGCTGTATCAATGCTATTACAGTAATCGGCATAATTCTTTTTATCATATTTGAAGACACTTCGAATAGTGAAGTTACTTGAAGAATTAAACTTTTTATAGTTACCCAATTTTTAGCTCACCTGAGCACGAAGTGCTCAAGGTGAGGTATTGTGATCTATCAATGTCCAGCGTTCATCTGTCCGTCTGTCCATCTGTCCGTCTGTCCGTCACGGCGTCAACAATTTCTTTAAACGACATCTCCTCCTTAATTTGTGGGTTAAAATCAACCAAACTTTGCAAAAATGTTCCTTAGGTGGTCCCTTATAATATTGCTAAAAGAATTGAAATCCATGAAAAACAGTGGTTGCCGTGGCAATGGAAAATGCTAAATTTCCAAAAAAGCTCAACACTTTCTTGAAAAAAACATCTCCTCCTTAACCTCTGGATTAAAATCAACCAAACTTGGCAGAAATGTTCCTTGGGTGGTCCCTTATAGAAATTGCTAAAAGAATTGAAATCTATGAAAAACTCTGGTTGCCGTGGCATCGGAAAATGGGAAATTTCACAAAAACTTAACAACTTCTTTAAACAACATCTCCTTAACCGCAGGGTCAAAATCAACCAAACTTGGTAGAAATGTTCCTTGGGTGGTCCCTTATAAGAATTGCTAAAAGAATTGAAATCCATGAAAAACTCTGGTTGCCGTGGCATCGGAAAATGGGAAATTTCACAAAAGCTCAACAATTTCTTAAAACGACATCTCCTCCTTAACTTCTGGGTCAAAATCAACCAAACTTGGCAGAAATGTTCCTTGGTTAGTCCCTTATTAAAAATGCTAAAAGAATATAATTCCATGAAAAACTCTGGTTGCCGTGCCATCGGAAAATGGGAAATTTCACAAAATCTCAAAAATTTCTTTAAACGACATTTCCTCCTTAACTTCTGAGTCAAAATCAACCAAACTTGACAGTTCAAATGTTTCTTGGGTGGTCCCTTATGAGAATTGCTAAAAGAATTGAAATCCATGAAAAACTCTGGTTGCCGTGGCATCGGAAAATGGGAAATTTGACAAAAGCTCAACAATTTCTTTAAACAACATCTCCTTAACCTCTAAGTCAAAATTAACCAAACTTGGCAGAAATGTTCCTTGGGTGGTCCCTTATAGGAATTGCTAAAAGAATTGAAATCCATGAAAAACTCTGGATGCCGTGGCATCGGAAAATGGGAAATTTCACAAAAACTCAACAATTTCTTAAAACGACATCTCCTCCTTAACTTCTGGGTCAAAATCAACTAAACTTGGCAGAAATGTTCCTTGGTTAGTCCCTTATTAAAATTGCTAAAAGAATTGAAATCCATGAAAAACTCTGGTTGCCGTGGCATCGGAAAAAAGGGAATTTCAGAAAAATTCAACTATTTCTTTAAACGACATCTCCTCCTTAATTTGTGAGTTAAAATCAACCAAACTTGGTAGAAATGTTCCTTGGGTGGTCCCTTATAAGAATTACTAAAAGAATTGAACTCCATGAAAAACTCTGGTTGCCGTGGCATCGGAAAATGGAAACCTTCACAAAAACTTAACAACATCTTTAAACGACATCTCCTCCTTAACTTCTGGGTTAAAATCAACCAAATTTGGCAGAAATGTTCCTTGGGTGGTCCCTTATGGAAATTGCTAAAAGAATTGAAATCCATGAAAAACTCTGGTTGCTGTGGCACCAGAAAATGGAAAATGTCATAAAAATCATCAATTTCTGTAAACAACATCTCCTCCTAAACTACATGGCCAAATTCTTCTCTGGGACCACAATGCGTAACATATGCAAAGTTATTTGGCATTATTAAAACATTACTCAGGTGAGCGATTTAGGGCCCTCTGGGTCCTCTTGTTACTACAGCTACTTTAGTTCATGCCTCGTACGTTACGGGGTTAAAATTACGGTAAATTGGTTAAGAATGATGTTGATTTTTAAAAAATATTGACAAAGTGTAACATAATCTCGCTTCTTTCCCAATTATGTTAGTCTTCCCTATGTGACCGTATAGTGGATTTTATGATAAAACAACAACTCCTTTGTAGACAAAACAATGTTTAATCTATCTCATCTATATTTTAAATCTCTACATCCAACTCCACAATGACGTAATAATGTCTTATTAAAATCCTATCAAATCTCCAACTGATCTTGATCCGTCTCTTTCCTATATCTTTAATTGTCTATGCTGATCCTAATCAATCTCTCAATAACAGTCATTCGTTCTAGAGCTCAGAACTTTTTCTCTACTACATCTTTCTACATTTCATACTATGCTCGTCCCATGCTCCTCTCTCTCCTGTTACCCGAGAACACTGTATTATATACGACAAACAACAACGAATCAAAACACTAAACTAGCATGGTACAAGAGTATTGGTCAGTGGTCATATCTCTAACTTCACTCATCAAAACTCTATGACAGCAGGGCGTCCCCGGACTGCATAGAATCTTGTATATTGACAAATCAATATCTTATGCTATGATATTCTCTTCGTTCATAATAAGGAGTTTTGCCCCATTATATTACAAAAGGTATATCAAAATACGACTTTATTTTGATAATATATATTTGTACTAATGTAGATTACGCCAGATTAATGCATTAAATGTAGATTTATGTCAGTGTTTCTTACCTGTAAAGAAAGTGTCCCGTACGTTTTTGAGTTTTGGAGACAACCACTGCAGGCTGTTCAAAAAATTTTGGATTACATTTTTTATATAAATCTTTGTATCGTTTTGGAGCTCTATCTTTTCTGTACAAAATTTAGGCAGTTCTGTTAGGATAATTTGTTGTTAAAATTGACATTTTTGGTTTGAAAGTTAGAATTTATGCACGGAGACATCGGTTTTTCGTACCCCCTAGTTTGGTTGTCACATGATTTTCATAAGAAATGGAGTTCTTACGAACGTACATTATAGATAAATATTTTAGTTATAGGTGTTGGATGAAAATAAATGTGATGTGCATTTATATAATGTTGACTATTTGCAGCTAGTACATATTAAAGGCCGGGGACATCAATTGTCCCATTTAACTGGGATTGCGTCTTACAATTCAATTTTAGATTACCACTTGATGACAAGGATCCACGCTGGGTAGGAGCATGGTGGCTACCATTCTTTATCGCCGCGGCCATGTTCTTTCTGGCTGTCCTACCATTATCCATGTTCGGGGCTGAATTACCAAGTAAGAGTGTTTCACTTCTACCGACTTTAAAACTGCTTATTTTCGTCCAATAATTCGAATACACTATATTGATTAAAGTACGGACATCCTGTTAAATTCTACCAAACATTAACCCTTTGATAATTCCCCCAATCTTCTTTATTTCGACGCTTTTTAACGTAACAGCACAATATTCATGAACATGAGATATCACTAAAGATTTTTGTATTTTCGGTTCCCAATTTTATATCTATCATATTCATGTATTATAGCTGCCGAAACAATAAGAAGAACTCGTGAATCGCAAACACACAAAGCTGCTTCGAAGAAAAACGAATTGGCACGAGATGGACAAAGTCAATCAATTTCGTCAATCCTAAACACCACGTGGTCATTGCTGAGGAACGTCCCCTTCACAAGTTTGGTGTTGTCCGATGTATTTTGGACGTTTAACATCACCGGTATATCACCATTCATTCAGAAATATTTCCAGAATAAATTCAATAGGTCACCGCTGGACGCTGCAATTTTCGCGGGTACGTATATAGACCTTTTCATTAAAACATATAGATCTCCTAAGTAGATAATTAGATCTCAAGGGCGGATCCAGGATTTTTCCAAGCCCCAAATTTTTTCCTGGGGGGGGGGGGGGGGACAAGCCCAAATTATGGCTTAAAATGTAGTAAATATGTAACGTTACACTAAATTCATATAGTCAAAATTCAATTTTCGGCCCCTCTAGATCTGCCCATAGATCTACACTTAAAGACACTTCCAACGCAACACTTACATTTTTCATCGTAATCAAATAAATAATGCAGTAGATCTATATGTTATTAAATTTTCAGCAAATATAAGTCAACTACGTTTACATCTTTTCTGAAATTTTCATCAAAATCGATTGATCCGAACATAAATAATATTAAGGTTTTTCACTAAGACTCAAATATGAAAAGTCACAAACCCCAAGGCAATTGCAGAATTCAATGGCATCAAAGCAGCGTCACCAAATCATGCAGATATCTCATACCACTGCTTCATAAGATTTGACAACATGCTTTCACGTGCCAAGCAATACTAGAAGAATTCAGTTACACCTATTTTGTTTAAGAAATAATGTTTTGTACGTGCCAGCATTGCACAAAATCATCGAATTTGTTACCAGACATTAGTTTTTCGCCTTTTTGCTCCAGGAAGTTTTCAACAACTGGAACAGAAACTGAAAAGGAACGAGTTAAGAATCATCCCGCAAAGATTCATCATCAATTATGCTTCATCAATGAGAATGGGGTGTCTTCGTGTCATTTAGGTCCATGATGGACACACAGAATGTTAGCAGAATGCCGTAAACTTTACTGCTGTTGCATAAATAACATGAATTTACGTTATCAGCTCGCACATCTTTTTGCGACTTTTTTTGTTTTCTAGTCATATTATATGAACTGCAAATTTAATCATTTCTACTCGATGTTTCTTCATGAAAATTACAGATATTATGCAATTGTGAATGAATTAAATTTGTTGAAAATTTGATGAAAAATGATCAATTGAATTTCATATTATAACCAAAAAGGTAAGTGTTGCGTTAGAAGTGTCTTTAAGTGTATGTTCAAAACAATGTACCTGGAGTCAAAAAAGAGTTTTGTACTTGTTTTGTACTTCATTTTGATATTGAAACAACTCTAGCAACTATAAGCGAAATGGACACTCGTTTAGACTCCAATCAAGAACAAGCTGATCTTGATTCAGTCTTTCCACATTTCTGTGTATTAAGCGTTAAACCTTGTAAAAGGATCCTTGATGCTTCATCCATATCAGCATTATATACCAGTCTGTACATATTCCTTATTGTTACCATATGAATGCTGCGTTTGTACAAGTCCTAGATAATGGTAACGATGCAATTCTTGAAGAATTTCATATAGAAACTGATCAGGCTGTCCATATGCGAGTGTTGATCTAGTGTCACAGTGGTCACAAATGACACAATTGCTAGTTTGTCTTACAACATCTCAACGTTTTATATTTTCAGGAGTTACAACCGTTCCGGGAGCAGCAATGGGCACGTTTCTTGGAGGTTTTATATGTAACAGAATGAGACTGAAAGTTCGTGGAATGATCCGGTTTGGTATAATCGCCGCTCTTGTTGCCATTGCCTTTGTCGCTTGCTTTTGGATTTCTTGTGAAATGGCACCGCTTGCAGGGATAAACACGGTGTATGATCATTCGGGGTAAATACTTGATGTTATATATAAGTCGAAAGTCCTACTCGTTCACTTTTAAAGAAATATAAGGACATTTATTAATTTTGTAAAAAATGGCACAAAAAGAAAAGCATTTGTTAATTACACAGTCACTCCTATTTTCAAAGAACAAATTTAGTTTTGATTTACGAGACACATTTGTCTTTGATCGGTGCAGTACTTATCGATTTTTCGGGCGTCTGACAGATGGTGCTTAGGTAACCATTCAATTGGCTATGTCATTGTCGATTGGCTCTGGCATTGTTGGCTGCAATCGGTGCATTTTATGGACTGACTCTGTCATTATCAGGCGGCTTTGCTGTTTGCCATATATAGATCTAGATGATATGACACAAATTAATATTTTGCATATTCAAACAATATCTATGTAAAATATCTATCAGTATCTAAACAATATCTAAACAATATCTATGTATGTTTCAATTTACATTATAAAAGTCTCATATGTAATAGGATGACTTTTAAAATCGTTTTTAGAGTACTAACGAAGACAACTGTTGAGCATGGTTGTAACGAGGATTGTGGATGTAAGACTGAATATTACCGTCCGGTGTGTGCTGAAGACAAACTCCAGTATTTCTCAGCATGTCATGCAGGATGTACACAGTTCAACAACGACACTGATGTGAGCAATTGATTAACCCTTTCCAAAACGACAATATTATAGAATGGGCCAAATTCAGAGATGTTGCAGACGACCATTTCAAGTGAATGCAATATAAAACAGTTCGGTCTCTTTTTTGTAGAAAATATTGTGGGAAATGAAGAAATTGCCGATCTGAAAATATGGAATTCTCAAATGCCAAAAAAGGGCATTTATCAGATTTTGGATTTAATTTTGTATCATTACACGGTTTGGTATTGATAACTAGATACTAGTATATTCGTAATTCTAACTTTTATAACGTATTTACAAATGTAATTTATTACAATTTGTGTCAAGTCCATGAAATAAAACTGGACCAGACTCAGCAGAGGCGAAATAATTTTCGTATTTTAAAAATGTGAATATAGTAAGATAGGGAAAACATTTCGTTATTGAGAAAATGAAATAAAGAGTGAAAAGTTTCGATCCTAGTCTGTCTGCGCGGAATGGTCGATATTTCTCACACTTCCCATAAGGCCCCTTTTAACGTGACGGGTCACATATATATTCCATGGTTTCCAGGTGTTTAACAACTGTACATGTCTTGGTCTAGCCGATGGCATGCAGAGTACAAGCGTAAATACTGGTGTTTGTGACTCGGATTGCAACAATGTGTATATCTTCTCCGTACTGTTGTTCACTAATTCACTCTTTGCTTTCCTTGTAAATATACCTAACGACGCAGCGATTCTCAGGTAAGTCAATATTGTATATGATGGTGGTCATTAGCGTTTCCTTCGTTGCCTTCAATGCTTTCCCAAGCGCGGATCCAGGTATTTTTCCCAGGGGGGGTCTTCCGATCTTTAACCCATTTTTTCGTCCAATTCCAGGGGGGGGGGGGTCAGGCCCCTGACCCCCGCCCCCTCTGGACCCATGTAGATACATGTCATATCATGAAGGACTAAATATAACAACGCTTTGTCGTGGCACACAGAGACGAATGACGCAGCTTATATGGGACATAAACAGTAATTTTTGATAATCCCTTTTTCGCCAAATTCCGCACATGTTTCCCACACATTCTTTATTTAAACATTATTGATTTTATTTTTTACCGAATAAAATACAAGTTTCACAAATAGGCCAATCCAAACAGAAGGAATACATCACATATATTACAACAATTAATTAATAGAACAGAACAGTTTATCAGAAAAACTTGTACATAGTACATCGTTTTTTACAAAATACAAAATATTAACAAAACGTAACAATGATAGCAGTATTTGTAAGAATTTTCTTATCATTTGAAGTTAATAGATCAATACATTTAAACATAGATGGACGATTATCACTGTGTTGTAAGCTGTCCGTTAGATTTGTGTAGTTTGTACGGAAGTTTTGAGTGGTCAATCAAAGATGGCGTCCGTGGAAAGTAGTGAGAGGTGGGTGTCTTAGTTTTTCGTCGATAATTTCATTGAATTGCGGTATCTTGTCTTGATACTGATGTCATCGTACAGGAGAAATGTATACATATTCACAGTGCTATATAGCCAAGTACCAGTGTTGTCCTGTCGCATTTGGTCTTAGTGCAAAGACAGCCCAACACGGAACACTTTTTTCGAAGCGAGAAAGTTGGCCTTTTAAGGATGATTACATAGTAAAGAGAGAACTACGGAACAAACTATTGCTCTAACTTGGATGTTCTGAACATGCTCTTTTCTATGGTTACCGTTATTGTACACAAAAATGTCCAGAATGACCACAAACGCTGTGTTTACTAAATGGCCAAACAACGGTGTAGTCACAGTGAAAATATGCAGACACAACGGTGCAGTTTCTGTGTTATCTGTACGGTGCAGTTATTATTTTCATAACAAATTGTGAACGGTGTAGACTTGGTATGTTGTATAGGCAGCTCTGATTTATCTCCCTCACATACTTTAGTCTTAGAAAACCAAGTTCTCTCCCTTGATAAATACGCCGCCATCCTCAAAGTAAACGAAAACAAAAGTTAAGGAAATATGCCGTTTTCTCTTTTCTTCATTCACCTAAGCCTAAAACAGTTCAATGTATGTTTAATTTAATTTTCGGAAGACATTTTTTGTTATTTGTTACTTAATTAATTAATCTGGCGGACATGATAATCACAAGGAATACCATCACAAAATATTAAGCAAGACATGCAGTAAACGTCATTTTAGAACAGTGTTTACTGACTTACCCTAATATGTGGGTGTAATGGCCAGTTTCTTGTTCATACATTCTTTTGATTTGTAGATTCGACATTTCGGCTCTGGCTTTAAATTTTTCTTTGTAACTATTTTAGTTGGTTATTACAATCAATGCTTGTGATTAATGAGATGATTTCAACCCATGGAGTATGATAATTATTGATCGACATGTATCTTGTTTTCAACTTGACCCCTCAAGTCCGATTTTACCCAGAATAAAAGATTCCCTCAACAAAACATAAATTATAATAACAAAACATAAATTATAAGTTTGTTTCATAAACATTTGGGCCTTTTGTTCGTCTTGATCGACTTAAACTAATCAAGTCTTGAAAATAAAATTACGGAACTGCAAAATTCATTTTGGCATTTTCAGGCGTAATTAACCTCTTCTTCAGAACTGACAATTTTCTGACAAAGATATTTTGGGCCCACTCATAAAATGTAACCATTTGCACTAAAAAAGACAATGTCATATTCGCCAAAACCGTTTGACTATTGGAGTAAAACGCATTAAAGTACTTCCAAGAGCGTAGAACTTACACATATCCATAAATAAATGAAATGCAATAGTTTCCATCGGGAACCGACCTTCCTTGACTATCTTTTGAAAAGATAACCAATTACCAAGTTGTTCAATGCTTCTCGATGACTTAATCACATCTAGGAACAAACTGTTCATTTCATTTCCATGTCTCGTGAGTCCCTATCCGTATCATCTGTTTCAGCACGTCCAATGGAAATATCGGGAATTAAGGTCGGAGCTTTTTGAACGACTTTATGGGGTGTTGAACTTCGTATTTTTTATGTACAGGACTCATGCATACAAAATCGGGGATATCATCGATAGAAAAATTGTTAATTCCAAAATCCTGATTTTCTATGTTGATGATGTCTACATTGTGTATTCTATGCTTGCAATGGGGATGATGTCCTAGTCTGACATCTTGATGATATCCGGAATTATACTAAAGTTCAGTTTTCAAACCTTTTTGGCCTGTCTGGTCATTGATTTCCCTCATGCGCACTTTTAATATCTGGCTGGGATGTTCCTGTTCCGAATGCTTCACAACCTTTTCGAAACTTCATTCGAAATGATAGTAGTAACAAGTGAACAGCATGGAACTGAAAATAAAAGACAAAATAAAACAGACGCCGGCAGATTCTTGGCATTTTCTACTATTTGACACTTACGGAATTGCTTTGACGAATAGCGAAGAAACAAGATTCTTTATTCTGAATAAAGTATATTTTGTATACATATTGCCACCTTCTTTGTTGCAAAGCATGCACAAGTCAGTCACATATTAATAGAATTGTTGAAGAATTTCGGCAGTAATTGTAAAACGTGATTCCAAGGCATGAAAACGTTATCGTTAAACATTACAAAATTATCATTCGAGAAATGATAAGTTCCGTATTGCTTCAAGTCTACACCGTTCACAATTGCATTATGTCTACACCGTTCACAATTTGTTATGAAAATATAACCACACCGTACATAAAACACAGAAACTGCACCGTTGTGTCTGCATATTTTCACTGTGACTACACCGTTGTTTGGCCATTTAGTTAACACGGTGTTTGTGGTCATTCTGGACATTTTTGTGTACAATAACGGTAACCATAGAAAAGAACATGTTAAAAATATCCAAGTTAGAGCAATAGTTTGTTCCCTAGTTCGCTGATTACTATGTAATCATCCTTCAAAGGGCAACTTTCTCGCTTTGAAAAAAGTTTTCCGTGTTGGGCTATCTTTGCACAACGACTGAGTACGATAGGACAACACGGGTACTTTGATATATAGAACCGTTGATAGGTATACATTTCCCCTGTATAATGATATCAGTATCAAGGCAAGATACGATCGTTTAAGAAATTTATCGACGAAAACCTACGACACCTACCTCTCATGTTGTATCGTTGTCGCCATCTTTGAATGACTGCACAAACCTAACGGACAACTTACAACACAGTGATTATGGAATTTGAAATTGATGAAACGTTTTCTAAAATCATCATAACAAGTACATGAAAAAAGAAAGTGGAAAATATCTTCAACTTCATTTGAATTGCAGCATTGACAAAAACGTTCTAAACGTGGAATTGGAGGTCTACTATATCAACCAGTTTCGACCCTTAGGTTCAGCATGGAAAATCTTAATCTCGTAAAAAGGATTCTTAAATCTCCTGATAAATGATCTAAATACGATTCGTATCCAAAAGTTGTTTTCAGTAAAGAATAATTATTTAATGCCGAGCTATTCTGAATTGTATTTTGCCAATCTTGAACAAAACAATCTATTACTCGTTTTTTTGAAAATGTTTGGAAATGATTTGATATAAGCTTCATTTTGGACACAATTAAAAACATCGGAAAACCGAAATCGTTTAAAAGACTTTTGATATTGCTGACCCAATCTTTATAACCGTTATTGCTGTCTGTTAACGCCTGCTTATAGAGCGAACTCAAAATGATGTTGTCAGAATTTATGATTTTACACCAATATTTTACAAGCCGGTAATATCTTGATATATAGAGAGGATATCAGAGGATATCGACCTAGGTCGCCATAAACTGCAGCCGATGGTGTTGTAGTTCTGACCCCTAAAATGCGCTTCAGAAACTTAAGGTGAATGCGTTCAATTTCTCTAGATTTAGAATATCCGCATATTTCTGATCCATATAATAAGGTTGAAGCTACGACAGAATCAAATAATTGACATTGAGAATTAAGACTTATCGGGACATTCCGACATTTATGAAGTAAGAAATTTAAACTTTTTAAGGCTTTACTTACGACATGTTCAGTATGATTGCAAAAGTTCCCGTATAATGGAATACACAACCAAGGTAATTAAAATCATCTACAATTTCAATTTGAGTATTGTTATAAGACCATCTTTCGTCGTTTTTAATTTTTCCCTTTTTGCGAAATACCATTATTTTTGTTTTTTCTTCATTTACTTGAAACCCCATTTATTGCAATATTCGTGGAGTTTATTTAGTTGGTCTTGAAGTTCAATTGGTGATTTAGCAAGAATTGCCATATCGTCCGCAAATGATAAAAGAACGATGATAACGCCATCAATTTTGATACCCGCGTCAATGTTTCCTTGTAAAAATAACTCTAAATCTTCTAAGAAGAGCGACACTAGTAATGGTGACATAATTTCACCCTGTCTCAACCCAATGTATTGGTCGAAGAAATCAGAAAAAATTATTTTGAGACTTTACACAAGATTTTACGTGTTGGTACATATTTCTTATCACGAGTAAAAGTTTACCTTGGATACCTGCTTTATGCAGCTTGAACCATAAGGCCTTTCTATAAATCCCATCGAAACATTTCTGGAAGTCTACAAATGCTACATACAGGCGTTTCTTGTTATTCAAAAAGTTTTGAACAATACTCAAAAGAGAAAACATTGCATCAATAGTAGAACGTTCTTTTCTAAATCCGAATTGCGCGTCAGACTAGATAGCTGTGAATGACGACAAACAAAGAATATGATAAAAGAAACGCAATATACTACATCTTGATGATAGAACACCAATGTAGCAACATCGCATTGGTGATAAAATGCGAAATTTGCGGACTGTCTGATCTGTGTTTCAGGTGTACAGACGACAATCAGAGGACCTACAGCATGGGACTGAAGGAATTTATTGTCAGACTCCTAGGTATGTATGTATCATTTAAAATCGTCCATAATTCAAACGGTTTCAAAATATGTACAAAATGAAGAAGAAAACAAGAGCAACGCTGGGCGTGGCATTATACGCCCGAAGCTCAGAAATAAATGGGTGATGTTTTGAACTTTTTATTGATCCTAAGGATGTATTTTCTAGCAAACACTATAGTATATTGTATTTATTATGATGGTAGTGTTTGTTTTGTTTTGTTTTCCTATTTGTCTTTGGAAAAATGTGTTCTTAGGCAATTAAAGAACTGTGGATTACTTATGGACATCATTACTATTCTTCCAGTAATTATATGTAACTCACATTAAAACAGTAATTACAATGAACATGTAGATATTCATAAATTTAATCAGATTGAGATTATGTAATCAAACACCCTAGCTATGAGTTCTACACACATGTACAATTTCAACATCGTATGCCTTGTATTTTTAAAGTTATGGGCCGGACACGAATTTACAAACTGAATCAAACAAAGGACAATAACTCGAAAATTATAAATGGTAGAGTTAGGTTTATTGCGCTCTGCACATCCTAGCTATGAGATGTATACACATGTGAAGTTTCAAGACCATATGCCTTATAGTTTCGAAGTTATTGACCGGACACGAATTTGCTAACTGAATCAAACAAAATCAAACAAAGGGCAATAACTAAAAAAAATACAAATGGTAGAGTTGTGGTTCTTGCACTGTGCACGCCCTAGCTATGAGATCTATACACCGGTGAAGTTTCAAGACTATAGGCATTATAGTTTCAAAGTTATGGACTGGAAACGGATTTGCTAACTGAATCAAACAAAATCAAACAAAGGGCAGTAACTCAAAAATTACAAATGGTAGAGTAGAGTTGTGGTTCTTGTGCTCTGCACACCCTAGCTATGAGATCTATACACATGTGAAGTTTCAAGACTATAGGCCTTATAGTTTCAAAGTTATGTACCGGACACGAATTTGCTAACCGAATCAAACAAAGGGCAATAATTCAAAAATTACAAATGGTAGTGTTGTGGTTCTTGCGCTCTGCCGGACACGAATTTGCTAGCGGACAGACGGACAGACTGACAGACAGACGATAACACCCTTCGGGCGTATAAAAATGGCGTATAAAAATGGGAAAGCACTGAAGGAGCATCTACACTAACAACTTAAGTCGACACATTCACACATGACGCGCTGGAGTGTTGAAGTCGAATAGTTTACAACGTGACATATTCAAATACTTGAACAGACTGTTATTTCTACATCTGGTCAAAGCAAAGGTTCTAACCGTCGAAAATGGTGAATTATAATGACGTTTCATATTATCGAAAATCTGGTAGCGAAACATATATGGTACGCAACTTTAAATGTTCTTCAGTAATGACCGAGTGTTCCAGAATAATTTTAGCATTGCTCATAAAATACTAGTCACCAAGACTTAGTCTTTATTTTGCTCATCTATATTTTCCTGTACAACATCGTAACAAGGGACGCTTGAGCCGGAACTACTTTTTTCTTCGCTGATATCACAATTGACCGTATTTATTAATGTTATTCTAGGTGGGGCCCCGGGCCACGTTGTGTACGGTATGGTAACAGACAGCTCGTGTCTAGTATGGCAGAATATATGTGGTGACGATACTTCATGCTGGATCTATAACAATGATGTTGTGAGCCGGAACTACTTTATTTTGTTCTAGGTGCCGCCCCGGGTCCTGTTGTGTACGGGATGGTGACAGACAGCTCATGTTTGGTATGGCAGACTGTTTGTGGTGACGACACTTCATGTTGGATCTATAATCAGGATCACGTGAGCCGGAACTACTTTCTGCTGTGTGGTTCCATGTGTGTTATTGCTGTTGTATTCAAGTCGCTAGCATTGTACCTCTACGTGCCACCACCAGAAGAAGAGAAAATAATGGAAATAGATATAAAACCTCCGACCGAGGACTCCATCGGAAACGAAATCACTCATTTTTAGCTCCACTGGCCGAAGGCCAGCGAGCTATTGTCATGGCGTTGTGTCCGTAGTGCGTCCGTCCGTCCGCAAGTTAACCTTTTCTTAAAAAATATTCTCCTCTCAAACCAGTGGTCCAATTTTAAGCAAACTTGGCAGAAATGTTCCTTGTGTGACCCTTTACTTAAATTGTTCAAAGAATTTTGATTGGTCGATAAATGTTGGCGTGGCAGGGCGGGACTTATCAGACTTACAGAAATCACAAAATAATTCTTTAAAAATCAACCATTCAGTCAATTTTGACCAAACTTTGCTGGAATGTTCCATAAATGACCCTTTACTTAAATTGTTCAAAGAATCTTGATTGGTCCATAATTGTTGGCGTGGCAGGGCGGGGCTTATCAGACTTAGAGAAATCACAAAATAATTCTTTAAAAATCAACCATTTGGCCAAGTTTGACCAAACTTGACAGACATTTACCTTGGGTGAGTTTTTACTTAAATTAATGGTAAAATTTTGATTTGTCCATAAATGTAGGCGTGGCAGGGCGGGGCTAATAAGACTTAGAGAAATCACAAAATAATTCTTTAAAAATCAACCATTCAGCCAATTTTGACTAAAATTAACAGAAATGTACCTTTGGTTCCTCTTTACCTAAATTGTATGTGAAATTTTGATAGGTCCATAAATGCGGGTGTGACAGGGCAGGGCTTATCAGAATTGGAGAAATCACAAAATACTTCTTTATAAATCAACCAACGGGCCAATGTAGACCAATTTGTGCAGCGATGTTCCTTGGTTGGTGGTTTAATTACATTGTTGGTGGAATTTCGATTGGTCTTTAAATTTGGATGTGGCAGGGTATGTCTTATCAGAATTGGACAAATCATTAAATGATTTTTTAAAAATAAACCAATTGGCCAATTCAGACCAAACTTGGCAGAAATGTTTCTTGTGTGACCCTTTTCAAGATCTGGCAGTGCGAGGCTTACCAGAAATCATGAGATAATTCTTTTACTTTAGCCAGTGGAGCGATTCAGGCCCTCTTGGGTCTCTTGTTAAGTATATGTAGTGTAGAATCTGCAAATGCATGTATTTTTAAGTACAAAACGTTTTAAAAGGACCGAGACGCAACAATTAAAACGGGCCAAGCACAGGTCGACCAGACATGAAAAGTAACAACAAATGGACATGCAACAATGTAGTAAAACATTCTAGATTCATGAAAGCAGTTATGATGTTCTCTCAAGGGCGGATTCAGGATTTTTTCCACTGGGTCCAAGCACAAGATTTTTTTCCATGGTGGATGGGGGTGTGTGTGTGTGTGTGGGGGGGGGGGGGGGTCCAAGCCCAAAGTATGACTCAAAATGTAGTAAATATGTAACGTTACACTAAATTAATGTAGTCAAATTTCAATTTTCGGCCAATGCCCGGACCCCCCCCCCCCCTCCGCGACCCCCCTCTAGATCCGCAAATGTCTCTACCATACACAGCATGCACTGTCTGCACTAACAGACTTATGGCCCAAATTTTATACACTTGCTACAAGGTCCCTTTTCGCGACTTTTGCCACAAGTGAATGTATAATTTTGACAAAAGAACATCGCTACTTTTCATCGAAAACCTCGTAACTGCAGTTTAAAACAGCATGCAGTTACGAGGTTTTCTATGTAAAGCGACGATATACAGACATTCAATTCAGCGTCCCGTATCGAGTTTGCCAATATACACATCTTAGACACTTTTATAATGATAGGAAGATAATGCAGAATACAAAAGAAATCCTTTATCTCATGAGTCCCTAAACATATAAACGTAATTTAGAATGAGTGACAAACACCACCACCACCACCACCACAACAACAACAACAGCATCTGCAGGAGCAGCCAATGATAATAAGAAACGGGTTGACGTCGGGTTTGTGTTATTTTGTCGATATTTTCCGGTCTTGATCAATGCTAGTCTCACAGATGGCTACCCTTTAAGATCCTAGTAAACGTAGAATTTCAGCATTTTGATATGAATTTTATTAAGGTATAAAGTTGCTTAGTTTTCAGTTTGATCAGAATCGATGGTTTCTCTTCTTTCATTGTGACGTGTCACAGAATGTGTTATTCTCAGAGTTACGCGGATGATTTCAATTACATTGAAATATTATATATGCTAGACATGATCTGGAAAAGGGTCTCTTATAGCATCTCACAGGACACCCCGATGATCGTATAAAACTGTTATTGCTAGTGTCAAAAATATACCGAAATATATCTACTTCATAAATGCCATATCTTTGCTCTCAAAATTAACGGACTTTGGTCTTTATCTTTGTAGTAAAATCACCGCACTGGAGGCGACCATGGCCACTAATCTGGTTATCCTTAGAAACGGAAGTGTGATGCGCATGCCCGTGCGCATGCCAAATTTCTTTCAACTTTTCCAAAGCTACAACCAATTTGGTCCAAATAAAGGTCACAGAAGATGACCCCTAACTGGTGGTCGTTAGATGTTACTGAAAGATAATATCTAAATTTATTCAGAATGCCTCAAATGCTACTACGGACCATTTTCCAGATACAGGCTTAAATTCGGTTTGTGTTCCCATAGGAAAAGTAACTGTTTCAAATGCAAATGTTGGGATGCTAGAAATTATTTTGTCGTCGGCAACAGCTTTCAACTCCATGAAAACATAACCAATTTCACACCAAGGGGAACAATCCGGGCAACCGTCAATTTGATAATATTATCTCCCTTTCTAAAATTTTCAGAATGGATGAATGACTGGTTGAGATTAATCGCCACTCTCAACGTTTACGTCTGTTGCATTGTGGTCGCTAGAGCACTTCAATCCATGTTTTCTTATAATTTCTTGCATAAATTCAAACAACATCTGATCCGAGCCACCAGCTGCCTATTCCGGATAATTACGTGATACAACAATTTCAGAAAATCTTCAATATTTCAATTCAAATGTTTTATTGAAAATCGGCCTCCAGCCTTTTCAATTACATAAACACATATACAAAGTCTTTGTACAACCAGTGACAACAATAGACAGTTAACAATACAAATTCAATTTGACGCATGTAAAGTAATTGTAAGTCAAGTTGATGATATAATATACTGAGAGGCAAAAATAAGTATACACCCTGGTTCTTCCAAAAAGGCATGTTTTCTGAGAAAACGATTAATAGATTATGAACGATTTTTAAACCTCGCCGAATGTGGTCGTTTATTGATGTAACCTTGTCCGCCTATCGGTCTATCTGTCCTTTTTCCGTTGCAAATGTGTTTCATATCATACAGCGTAATCGAAAAAGGGGATTAAATCAATGAATTAATGCAAGCATTCACGTTGACACAACCCTTACATTTATAGACGGATTTGGTTAAAATTTTTACAGAAAGTGCCTACTCACCTCGGAACATGCGTACATTGTTATTGCTTTTCTATATTACGATTCGTCACGGCAAAAAGGGGCTTGATAGAACAAGTTATTTGACATAACTTCTTCTAAATTTATAGTCACACTGGTGGTGAACTCGGACAAAGCGAGGAACATTTTTCATGAACACAAGGTACAGATACTTCATGTTTAAATGCGCGTTTAAAAACCAGTTTTACTAGTTTGAGCATGTACACAACGATTTGCACGTGTTTATCCGCCAAAAACAATATGGACGAATCGGAGAGACACTTAGAGGCTATTGTCAGTTTTGTTATTTTATTTCTCTGACTGATTCTGAAGTTGGTATTACAATTCTTGGAGTAGAAGTTTTTTTCCGATGTGAAAATCGTAGTTAACGTTTTTTGAAGGGGACTTGTACGGTTTATTTATGATACCGTGAACATTTTCAATGGCTGTTCGAATTGCAATGACTTTTGTCCTAACAATAGAATGGGTTTTCGGTTAAATATGGATAAATCGTAGGTGTTGTTATAAAATCCCGTAACTGCAGCTTCGATAAAGTTGAGTTTGTGACGTTTTAGATTTACGCCGACGAAGCACTAGTGTTTGTCCGAAAAAACGTCACTAGGTCTATATATACCGTAGTAGATAAAATTTATTCTTTTTCAAAGACGAATTAATGGTATACAATAATCATTTCCAAAACAATAGGCCTATCTGGTATTGCAGCCCCCAATTAGAAGGCTTTCAGTAATGACCACCATATAGATAGTGCTTCGTTTGCCCGTCCGTCCGTTTTTCTACCCGTCCGCCAATTTGTCTAGCTGACTGCTCTAGATGTCAAAATATATACATTGATTTTATATGTTGAGAAGTTAAAATGTGTGTACTAATTAAGAAAATATGAAAGAAAAATATTAAGAAAAAAGGAGCCAAATTATTTTCAGTATAGATCTATTCTTCTTTTGATTCAATGTTTGCTATACGCACTTCAACGTCAATTACACAAAACGTGGGAACGACGTCGTATTGCTTGGCGGCGATGTTATAAAGTCATGAAAACAGATCATGAGCGTAAACTTTTGTTTCAGGAGAAATGTAGTGAGACGTCTTTTTTTAACATTTTATCTTTAAGAAATCTAAAATATTGAAACAAATGGATTTAATTATAGTAGCACAAATATACTCCCCGTCATAAGAAAGTAGCCACTTGTCTAATGCAAATGGTCGCCAATTTTAGGATTATTCATAAATGTACCGAAATAAATACAAGATATTGAAGCATGGCAAGTAAATCGAAAACAGTCGAATTACCCCATTAATTAGACCGTTTTCGATTTACTTGCCATGTTACAATTTTGAGACGATTCCAACACATCCAACGTCTACACGTGACGTCATTCCGACAAGACAACCATTATCGGAACGACTACCTGTGAAATCGACAGAAAAAGGCAAACGTTACAGATAGGCTAGATTGCTTCCTGAGTTGAGTTCTATCAGCAGTAGAGGCTGATTAACGGATTAGACTATCCGTTTCAGACGTCTTGCGATACCCATAGTCTTGCTACGATGTTATTGACAACATTACCTTCAGTGGGTTAGACAGCATCTATTGTTTTCTAAGGACAATTGCATAGCATGTATTAATACCAACGGTGTTCACACTCGAAAATGTCTTGTAAAAGCGAATCTTATCCTTAACCACTTTCAGGAATTGTTACGGTAATTACAAGTATAGTAATACATTGACAATTATTGAAAGTAAAAGATGAAATGTGCATTTGTAAAATTTTATTCATGTACCGTATGCAGTCAAGGTGTTAATTGAAAAGGAAATGCACACAGTTAACTTTTCCCGTTAGTATACTTTAGAATGCATGTCCGTAGAAAGCAATTTCAAATGGGCCCTGTCTGGGCCAGTGTCTAATATTTGGGGGGGGGGGGGCTAAATTAGATTTGCCATAAGTTTTAAATGTGAAATGATGAAAATTCGGCATTTTTGCCAACTATGGGGGGCGGCTCCAGAGTCCCCCTGTTCGTACGGGCCTGGGATGTGTGAAACAGTGGATCCTCCTTAGAATAAATGGTGATAATGGTAATGACAAACATTACAGTATAGATCTGGAAACGTTCATTTAGGCTTTTGCGACCAACATGGATCCAGATCAGACTTTGCATGTGCACTGTCTGATCAAGATCCATCTTGTTCTCATTTAATAGTTTATTATCCACCTGTACCAAATTTAAGAAGGCATAACGAAAATCTTACCGGTGAAACTCCAAGGTAACGATAAAAATGATGATTATTATGATGATGATGATTATTATTATTATTATTATTATGATGATGATGATGATGATGATGATGATGATGATGATGATGATGATGATGATGATGATGATGATGATGATGATGATGTCATCTAATTGTCATCACCTGTCAGTAATTTATCTGAAAGGGGAGTTAGGCAGTACAAATTGATATATATTGAAACAAGTACCTGGGGCCTGTTTCATCAAAACATTTAAGACGTATTTTTGACTTACCGGTGTCTAAATATCACTTAAAACAACAATCGCATAACGCAGGTCTTGACAGATTTGCGATAGGCATTTCTTGTCCGAAACTTGTCGTAAGTCACCGGTAAGTCAAAAATACGTCTTAAATGTATTGATGAAACAGGCCCCTGGTGCTCGAATTTGATGCCGGAAATCTATGGTTAGATGCTCAAATCAGTGCGATATTACCGAATAAATGTTTAAATGTGCCGTTAAGTCCAGTGCAATCGATTAATTTATCAAACATGTGGTCATAAAACACCGTAGCTGGAAAAGATAACATCGCAAACATGCTGTAACGTTGTCACGAAGAAACCGCACAATGATTTTCAATGACATGACACCAAAAACTGCCATTTACAGCCTTTATTTGTACATCTATATGTCTTTTTTATTTACTTGCAATGCAAGTTGATAAACATAAACAGTGATATCGTACCATTTCGTTCGGGCGATTAAGATCAACCCACATGATCTCAATATGCGCTTTGTGCACTTGCAATCCGTTTATAACATTTGAAAATAATGATCGATAAAACTGATATTTTCGTGCGCATTATAAATCATATCTACATACCTTAGTAACTTCCATTTGAGTGCATCCTTTTAAAAAAGACGGAAAGAGAAGTAAAACAAAATACCACGTGTATTGTTTACAAAAATCCGGATGTGACATGAAGTATCTGTACCTTGTGTTCATGAAAAATGTTCCTCGCTTTGTCCGAGTTCACCACCTGTGAGTCAGACTTTGATACAATTTGCGCAGAATGTTCCTAGCTACCTGACTAAGTGTATAGAGTGTCATGTTTCTGTCGCATCATGCTGCGTCGTAGAAAAATGGGTCTTATTGCAAAAAAAGAGACATATTGATCAAATCAACCAGCCAGTGAGAATTGTGTTTTAATGTTAGAGAAAATTTAACGTTGTGATTTGTTGTGATAAAGAATGAAGAAATTAAAAACGGATTAACAGCAATATTTGATGATCCACTAAGTCGCACGTGCAAAGTTTGCAAAATCGGCATGTGGCAACAGTATGGGTAGGTAAGCAATTTTAGCTGAAATTTATTAACACCGTATTATTGGTCCATGGGTAGAAATAAAATGTACACAATTTTGAGTCGATATGATGAAAAATAAACGAGATATTGACAAACAAAAAGTGTATACTTTCTTTTGCCTCTCAGTATATTTTGGATATTCAGGAAATGACATATGATTTTCTTTTTTCGTGTGCGTGATAAATGTACATTGTAATATTTCTAACTTCCGTTTCGCTTTTCCTAGTCATAATTATTTTAAATTTGTATACTGATGGAGGATTGAAATACTTTTCCTTGATATAAGTACCTCTAAGGTCAAAATAAATTGGACACACTAGCAGAAAATGATACATATCTTCAATTTGACTTTTACAATGAAAACAAAATCTATGTTCAGCACTTATATTGTTATAGCGACCCTGCTCCATGGCAAGTTGTAAAGATCCTGTTCTGAAACAAGCAAGCGCCTTGCGAAATTTATAAATATTTAATATATCAAGATAAGACTCATACTCGAGGGTACTTTTAAAATCTATCTCTCCATATCTGCAGGTACTGGTCAGACAGCCGCTGCAGATACTGAGAGATAAAATGCTTGCTATTTTGCACCGATTGGTTTTCCCAAACATATCCAAATCCATTTTCATACAAATTTTTCCTAAGTTTTGATGCCCAGTTTTCGTGACCAAGAGAATCATATAATTTGAGCATATTGTAGCATTTTTTAACATATCTATGATCAGGCATACTTGATATTGATAACCAGTATTTGATAACTCTTTTACATGTGTAGATATATAATGGAAATCGTCCGCACTCTCCCATGACTGCTGCATCAGGTGTATTCACTGGAACATTCAAAAACCTTTTACATGCATATTTATGAACAATTTCTACACACTCAAAATTTTGTAACCCCCAAATTTCGGAACCATAAAACAAAATTGGAGCTATCTTAGTATCAAAGATTTTGAAAAAAAGTCTTACCATATATAGTCTACATACCAATTCCAAAAAGGTGGCTAGAAAACATTTTCGTAGGCATTTTTGAACATGGAGTTTTGATGTATTATTTGCAAAGTAAAAGGCTTGCCCGATTTGTTTTGACCGGTAGTCGCCTCCATTCGGCCGTAATTAGGTCACAAAACAAGGTCAAAGGTCATTGGGTGCAAAATTCACCTAAGCCCCTTTTAAATGCGTATAACTCTGTCAATTGTATGTCTAATTGCATGAAAACGCTTTTAAATGAAAGCCCAAATAAATTGTGTTGTATATAAAATATAGTTAGTGATACTTTTCTCATCTAAACATTCATTAATATTTGGCAAAATGTAATAAAAGACCAAAAATATGCAAAATTTGAACGTTGTGTAAATGGGAATCATGCTGCATATGAAGTATTATTGCAATTTCAATTACACAAATGCGCTGAAAATTTCTATAAACCCTAAGCAAAAATTTAAGATCACGTTTGGTAGTAAAAAGTCATTATTTCTGAATGCAGGTACAGCTCAAAATCAGCTGGGGTCAATAAATGTAACGATGGTTGCTTTCATACAGTGTCCATTTCATTTCAACAGTATTGATTGAACTTAAATGATATCATTTCTTTTGTCTGGATATTGACTCTATAAAGATTATATTGATATATAATTTCGAAAATACTATTTAAAACAATGTCTTTTACGCTGTAAATGTTAAAAAAATGTATAAGAATTACCCCACCCACTCAAATAACCGAGGAAATTGGTACAATTCACTTTGGCGCCCAAAACATTTCAAGTAATGTAATGAATAAACATTAACAATCTAGAGCAACTTGTTTATATTATTAAAAAGAAAAAAAAAACACTAGTTTGGAAGTGATTTACATGGTTACACCAAGCACACATAGGCCTGTACAAACCTTTAGACTTACTTCGCCTCACCACCTATGAATACTGATGGGTTACTACTGTACACTAATAAGTCTCATGTTGTAAAGACTGGAGGCAAAACCATATTCCATTAGGCACGGAAAAGCTTATTCAATAAATAAAAAAATGATTTCCATGGTAATTTGTTACGTGTAGGCTCGTAGGATCAGAGCCGGACTAGGGTGAGGGCTGAGCGCCCCCCCAAGTTGGCCGAATATGTCGATTTTTCTTTATTTTACGCTGAATTTTTGGAAAAATCCAATTTAGCCCCCCCCAATATTCAGACACCGGGGCTTCAGCCCCTCCAATATAAAATTGCTTCTTATCGGCGTGACGTGTACATGCAGAAGTATAAAAAATGGCATTTTCTATTCATTGAAAAAAACTAAACAATAATTACTTTGTCATAGGAACTGAAAAAGCAAGTCAATTCGTCAACGTGATATGCGATTAACTACTTGTATCTTCATATTGGTTTGCTTAACTTCAGTGCGTTTATATAGAACTAAAGAACGAAGTGGGATCAAACACTAAAATTTCAAAATATACAAGTGAGATCCGAACAATATTTTAGGCAGGTTTCCGTGAAAAGCAGTAGCAAAATGATATATCATATGAATTCAGTACTGTTAATGATACATTAAAGCAACACTCGGCATCCAGTTCTTTCTGACATTGTGCTAGCTTGAAACAGTGGAACCGGTGCATTGAGGAGAAAAATATAGAAACTGAGGGATTTTTCTCAATACGCTTTATTTTACACATTTTGATTGCAGAGTAAAAATGTAGATTCGAAACAGCTTTAAAGTAGGCTGACACATGACAATTCTTGTACCAGTAAGTCCCACAATTCAATGATCTGCTTTGATAAGGTTCTATTGGCTAGAACCTTCGTTCAAACATCCTTCCATAGGCCTCCATATTTCACAACTGAAAAAAGTTTTAAGGACAAGCCAGACGATCGTTCTTTTATGATCCATCCGACAGCTGTATCCACGATGAGCCAATCTTTTAAAAGCAATATAGTCTGTTTCTATGGACAATTGATGGAAAGTACGTTCACAAGAACAACTGGAATTACATGTATTTGCGTAAAAAAGGTCGAGAATGTGTTTGGTTGACATTCTTAAATGTTATGGCCCATAACCAGTGAAAGACAATATGATCAATCTTAATAAGAACTAAACAGAAATTCTATGCTGGAAAACGTGCAAAAATTCCATCTATCAGATATTGAAACACGAAATTAGGGTCATTTATGATTTATTTTCTATCCTTGTAGGGCGTTGTGTATTGAGGTGTCAGTATTTGGACTTGGTTGGAATTCTTCTTTTGAATACAAGGGGATATCAAAAAGTTTTGAGCCTCGGGTATTTATTCCATTCAGATGGTATAATACTTTACACCGTTATGCACGAGTATAAATATTTCAAATGCAAATTGATTGTAGGATAATCTTGCTAGATGTTACGATACAGCAACAATGATATTGTTAAAGGGACACATCCTACCCCCAAGATATCGAAAAAAATGGACAAGATTGAAAACAGGGTTGCGATGATGCTTCTATTCCTGAAGGCTAAATCTGCCAAATGTGAAGAGCAATTTTCCGTAGACTATGGCGAGTTATCTCCTTTTTGCAACCATCAAACTCTAGGTGAGGACATCTAAAGATGCGGGGGGGGGGGGGGGGAGTCAAGAAGATGAAAATTGATTAAATGACTGCTAGTGTGGAGGACCGGTTAGAGTACCAAGACGTTGACTTCTATAGATCAAGTATCAACGATTGGCAGAATAGATGGAGAAATAGTATAGTATGGAGTTCGAAGAAGTCTAAGTGGAATAACAAAAACAGTTTCAATACGAATATCTGGTTCTGTCTGTGCGAGGCTCAAAACGCTTTGATCCCCTATTAACACTCAATGTCAGAATCATGATATATACTGTAGTTTACAGTGCAGACACTTTAGCGTGTTGTTATTCTGTAAAAGCTATTGATAACATTGTTTGAATATGTCTATAACACTATAAACGTGATAGAATACATTGCATATCATAAAAACGAGAAAGTAGGAACGGTTTTTACCAGACCACCCGTTCTCGTAGCGAGACGAAATTGTTTCTTCAACTTAGTTTGATTCGCTAAACATGAGCACAGACTAGTCAATTTACGCATTGAAACAGATTAGACAGTCTATGTACAGGAAGAACTTTGTGTGAAGCCTGGGTCTAGTCGTCGGTATACAATGTGGTGAATATGATTTAAAGACATCAATGCACGTTAAACTGTGGTACATGTACCTGTGAACAGCAATTATAGAGAAACAGCAAGACATTGTTAGACTAGAATCCAGGCTGCGTGGTGCACAGTATTATCTCGGAAGAATACCAAGTGTCTATTTGAAAGGTTGTAGACATCTTGAAACAAAATTGCCATACGATTCTAGTTTTTTTTATCGTAGTCTAACGCTTTCAAAAAAGAGGTCTCGCTGAAAGCGTTGTCAAGTCTGGTAGATAATTTGGGTATTCCATCCGTTATTAGATACAAACACTTTGTGTAAGTTTACCTCCATCTTCAGCGTGTCCCATTACCGTGCAAATTGACAAGGGTATCCGGATTTTAAAAATCTGTATATCCTTGTCAATTACCGTTGCTACTGATGACGCCGAAGATGCACGATACTATATTGTATTTCGCATCTATTTGCGGATGAAATGTACCACAACAGTTATTCGATGTGAATAGTTATCCAAGAATAGCTGATATGATCAAGTCTTCCTCAGTTAGACCTTCTGAAACAATAACTGTTGTCGAGTCTAGCTGTTGAGGGAATAGAAGAACGCGCTCACTTCCTAAGTTCTTTCCCATAGGTGCATTCCCGGAAATATAATTTTGTAATTACGTCTCTGATTCTATCAATAAGTCCGGGGGTTTTGTGCCCATAAACTTCACAAATGGACGTGTATACTGAGAATTTCTTGCATCGACAAATAATAAGATTTCCAAGCAAATGAATGTTTTTGTGGTCACAGGATTCACTTTTTTTCGTATGATTTATGATAAGGTACAAGAATACTATACATATACAAATGAAAGATACAATTTTGAATATAACGAAAATTATTATGGAATGAAGAGTTCTTAGTTATGTTATGAATAAGTCCATGCCCAGAGGTTTATTAGGTATATTGTATTGAGGTTAACTTAAAGCAACCACAGGTTCAAATATTTTCACTACTTATGTTCAAAGAGTTCCTTGGTGCCAACTCCACAACCCATCAGTTGTGGTAAGGATTGTGCAGGATGGATGAGCTACCGATCGTTGTGTCTTTATTTTCTAATATTCACCAGTAACATAATGTAATATTTTATATTAAAGATCTAGCGATTTGCATAATTAAAGGTGCATGCAGAATCATATTTAGCTCAATTTCTAAAACAATTAAAAGCTTATTGTTTTGTGTTGATCATGTGTTGATCCATGGGCACTTAAATAGCCATTCATATAATATACCATAACAGCATACCAGAACAGTCAGCCTGATGATTGTGATATTTTTTCCATATATCCGTTCCTAATTACATTTTATAATACATGTTGAAAAAATGCTATTACATGTTCGAATGTTCTCGTACGGCTACCAGGTTACCAAAATTGCAATAATGAAATTTAACGTTCGGTTTACAGAATGAAACTACATCATCAATGAACGAAACGTGTTGAAACATAAATGCTAACTTTTAAGGTCTTAAGGTAGTAAGATAGTGAAATGACTACTTTCAGCTGCTAATTATTCTTAATTTCTGGTTTTTTAGTCTTGTTTTATTTAATTGCACTTTTTAATGACTAGGTATTCGTTCAAAGGGGCATTGTTTTGGCTTTGTAAAGTTGATAAAAGCTATATATAGTTCTATTTCTGTTTTAATTAAATAAATGTTTTTGTCCTTAAAATTCTTATTATTTTTTAGGAAAATGCATCGAAAGCTATAAAAACTCATGAAAATATGATTTTAAAACAAGAATTTGCAATAAAACATCGAAAAAATATCGTAGAATGTCATTTAAGTGAAAGGCGTATTGTTTCACTAATGTTTGTGTTTCTTGTATTTTTTGGGAAATTTACCCCACCCACTTTTAGCTATTGCTACAGGGGTAAGTTAAAGACTAATTCTGTAAGCAAATATGTATGAGTAAACACCAGGTGTATAGGCAATTTTTAAGTATAATGTCAATCATCCAAACATACCGTTGGTATTTTTATGATCTTTTTACTTTTCGAAAAAAAAAAATATTTTTGCGATTTTTTTTGGCTATTTTTCGCTACATATTTATCAAAAATTCCAAAAACACAAATTCGTAAAGTTGCATTTTAATGTTTTAAGTATTAGTAAAAATCATCAGCTCTGTTTAGGTACCAAAATAATTGTTTTAGCTTAATAAATGAGTAAGTTATGGGGTATTTTTGGGGGCATGTGTGAAAAATGTACCGAATGACCTTTGACCTAGTTTATTTCAACCAATATCGCCTGCTAGAGGGGACTACCGGGCAAGCCGTACGTACCATACGTATCTTGAAGATATCATTGGGCATGGTAGTCGCCCATGTTCAGAGGATGCCTACGAAAGTCACATTTTTTGACTTAGTAGGTAGACTAATATAGGCATTAACGTTTTCATAGAAGAAAATAGGCTCAATAGCGCACTCTTAGCTTCCAATGAATTATTTTCTGCCATTTTAAAGGTTGACAGGCTCGGAGTAAAAAGAACTTCAATATAAGTAAAGCAATTAACACATTCGATAACATTATTTGAATAATACCATTTATCTGTATTTGACAGCCTACCCCCGTTTCTAAAAACAACAACTTTAGTTTTAGAAACATTAACCTCCAGTTTCCAGTTATTACAATATGTGTACAACAAATTCAATTGCTTTTGGAGACCAATACGAGTGTCAGAAAGAAGCGCAATATCATCGGCAAACATCAACATGAAAATTTCTATGAGCTCCTGATTTATCTGAATGCCTCTTATTCCACTCTCAGTAATTGTATCATGTAGCTTGTTTATAAATAGAACGAAAAGTATGGAACTCATTGAACATCCTTGTCTCAGTCCTACCGGACAATCGATTATTTAAATTTACTTACTTCTCCTTTATTTCGAATTACAGTTTTAACTGAAGCGTAAATAGACTTAATTGCAATTAAAAGTTTACCCTTAACTCCATGTGAAATAAGTGATGCATAAAGTTTATGTCTATCAACTGAATCGAATGCCTTTTTAAAATCTATAAAAGCCACGAATAGCTTTTTACGTTTCATACAAAGATATTTACTTATTATTGCATTTAAAGGGTGATGGTAACAGATAGTCTAATTGCAAAAATTGATTTTTTTTGAAAAAATATGCAAAACTTTTGTGTTGGCCACCTCAGAATGGTTAATAATATGCGATTCAGACAGAGATTGAGCCGAAATTATAAGAGAGATAGCCGAATTTAGGGAGAATCCAAACCAAAATTCAACCCCGTCTCAGATGCGGTTGAATTTATTTTTTAACTGTCACGCATGCGTATACAGCGCGGACCAAGATTCAAACGAGATTCATGCTTGAATTTCAATATGACGCCATCATGTATGTTGTGACGTCATTTAAGAAAGTCGCAGGTCCTACTGTTTTTGACCTACTTTCGACATCGCTTCATGAATTCGGTATCAAATTGCGAAAAAATGAGTTTCAACAGTTTGCCGTAATCATTTAATCAGGTCATATAAAGCTTAGAAAGTGTACATTTCGTTTGTTTTTGACAAATTTTGGTCCAGAATCTGGGACATAGTAGCTTTAAGAAAAAGACATTGTCAATGGTAGAATATTGAGCTCTAAAACCCGCTTGGGCATCGGAAATACAGTCGTATATCTGAGCGTAAAAAGTTAAACGTTTTGTCAAAACCTGGATGTAAATTTTACTGAAAATATCTATTAGAGAAATACCTCTATAGTTATCAGGATTGTTTTTGTCACCTTTCTTATATGAACAGGAATCGTGGCTGAAGTTGACCAATTTTCCGGGAGCTCCCCACTATTAAATATATGATTAAAAATACGTCTAACATACGGAAGAATAATATTCATCCCATGAATAAAATGGTCAGCTCCTAATGAGCCTCCTGCAGCTTTATTAGGATTCAACGATTTAATATTTCAGCTAATACTTGGCCAATTTGAACTCTGTTTGAATGAGAGAAGGTGGGAAAATGTTAGGAATAAGCTGGACGTGGTGGACTTCTGAAAAAAAAACTGAAAAGAAGTTATTGAAGATCAACCAAAATTTTGGTTGATCTTCGATTACGTTTTATCAGCTGATTTTTCAAAAATCTACCACGTCCATCTAATGCATGACGCCTGTTCACCTTCAAACCAAATTCAAATAGGCCCAATATTAACAAAATTATTGAAGATTTTATGCAATTGTTGTATCACGTGATTATCCACGGTGATAAATCTTACGAAATTGTATCAAGTGCAAGAAAGGAGTTTTGCCAAGCCGGAGCTCACCGAGTAAAATTCTGTATACTTAATCCTTTCCCAACAGAACACAATTTCAGACAGCTCAAATTCGACAGATGCTGCAGACGACAAAATGAATGTTGACAAACAAATAATATTGGTTCAATATTTCACAAAACTATTGAGGCAAAAGGAGAAAAATCGATGATTATCGGTATTAAAATAATCTAAATGTTTTCAAAGTTTTTTTCTTCATTTTTGGCAACTCATAAAACGGTGTTAAATGGAAGGATGGGAAAACCCCATTTTCAAAGCGTTTTCTAAAATAAAATGAGCGTTAAAAGCAAGGTATTGTTTTGAACAGAAGAAACCCTTTCACAAAAGACAAAAATTGCTTTGTACGAATTAGAAAGCTGCCACAGACGACAGACTATAACACGTGTGTTGATCGAAATATAATTTGTGTATAACATAACACATAAAATATTGAGGCAAAAGTAGAAAATGCTGGGTACTAGCATTTTCTTCTTTTGTCTTAACGTTTTCTCAAGTTTTTCTATTAGGGACACCAAAGATACGTCTTGTTCGGTTAAGGGTTAAGATGCCTTACTGTTCGCCGCTTTTCAACAAAATTCTCGTAACCACAGTTTGTATTAAGCTTCAGTTACGAGGTTTTTGTTGAAAAGCATCGTAATACGACTAACAAGCTATAGAAATGACCAACTGTTAGCGGATATCAAGGTTTTGTCTGTTACGGGGAGACTTTTTTGTTATAGATAAGAAAAACTCAGGCTTAGAATTTGTGCTGGAATCTACGGGTCATGGAGTTTTTGTGCACATTTTCGTGATTCGAGAATGTACGTAAGCTGTTTTCTTTTATTCCTTCCCAAACGATATTTTTGTTAGTGTTGGACAAAATAAACTATATCAAAATGAGAAAGTGTATAGGCCTACATATGATAACATAGAAGTATTTAAGAGAAAGGAGATATTACTACGGTACCTTATAACCTTTTTTTTTCTTTTTTCTCAATAGTTTCTTAAACATTTCTACTGGTGAACTGTAGCTTATAAACGTTTTTAACATAGTTCTTTATCGCAGACTAAAGCAAAATGTCGACGAACGATCAAAGTGTAGTTACGATGTTTTGACCCCCAGCCGACTAATGGCAATGAATTTTGTGCTAGAAGTAGACTGAGATTACCGGTATGTTTTGATAAACCGTGGGTGTTATTATAAAATCTCGTAACTACGGCTTGATTCAAGCCGTAGTTACGATATTTAATAACAACACACACGAAAAACTATTTGTTTGTCCGAAATAACATCACGGTTAACTTGATAAAATCGTTCTCTATTCACGCATTATTTACTAAACTCATCTAGCCTATCTGTGTGAGGAAAGAAGATTGCACTGCTTTGCAATGAAAACCTCGTAACTGCAGCTAAAAACAAGCTGCAATTACGAGGTTTTCGTTGAAAAGCGACGATTGGTTGTAATGAAGTGTGAAGCCAATCTGGTTTGATTATGAGTGATTTGATTGAATACAGATGTTCAAAAAGACGGCAAATACCAAGTGTTTTAATCCAAAGAAAAATAAATTAGACTGTATGAGAGAAAATTAGTACTTATAGAGTTCTTAGTAGTACTTAATCCTTTCCCAAACATCAAAGTATCGGGATCCTCAGCTCTAGAATTCGTTTAAGACGACAAATACAACACAGGAAAATATTGAGACAATAGGAGAACTGCTGGTTACCAGCATTTTCTTATTTTCTTGTTTTATCTCGATGTTTTCCCAAGCTTTTTTTCTTTTTTTAGGGGCGTCAGGATTATGTCTTGTTTGGGAAACGTTAAAGGGCTCTTTGTACAAAACTTTGAACATTGTGCTAGTGTCGACTTTCGTTATAAACATTTATATTCAGCCTACCACGCATTTTTAGGTCTTGTAAGATGAAGAAATTGAACAAAGCTGGAACAAAAAACTTGCACTTTTCGTCCAATACAACATATAGAGCAAATAGTGTAAATATTATTCACGAGTAAATAGTTTTACGTATATAATGCTAGTTTCCCACTGCCGATCTCATCAACTCGATTGATTAAATACTCCGATTAAAACCGAAATGACTTCTATTCGATCTCTTTAAATAATCGATCAAACGCGACATCTACAGCCAATCTGATTGGATGAGCAGATGGAGCAGACGTCAACTTGATTAGGGTGTGACAATGAGTCATTCGTGTACAAGTCGAGGTGAACGAGAACAGGTTGAGCCCAGGTCGGATAAAAAGCTGTCAACGCGATCACACTCGATCTCGAGACACGATTGATTTTCGATCAAGTATCTACTCGATCATGTACAAATATCTTCTATATTCAAAAATATTTGAGTAGGAAGTCCGAGCGATGCAGATCAAGATCGATCATCATGACCACTCCCGATCATCCATGCCTATCGAGCTCGATATGTATGCGATGATCGCTTGATTTGGCATTATGGTTTGTTGATTTGACCGGCAATGGGGGCCTAGCATAAGATAAAGAAAGCGTAATAACTTGGTGTGTTCAGGATGTGTATGTGAAAGGGATAAACAAGATCGTCATTAAACGACAAACCGTGTTTCCATCAAATGCCAGATTGGCACACATATCTGTATAAACCTGCATTCACACATGGTTGTGATTTTTTGTACAGTCTTTGCAACAGCAGTGTTTACCTAGACATTCAACTCAGTTCAGGCATTTTAATTTCGGTGGTTAGAAAGGTTAAGATAATAGATTTAATCGTGGTTCGAAACAACAAACCCGGCAATATAAAACAAGAGGGCCAAGATGGCCCTGTATCGCTCCACTGGCTTTTAGACATTTAGACTACGAACTTCTTCAAGGAATACAATAGAGGTCTATCCAAAGAAGATTCATGCTACACCAGAATGAAATCCAATAAGTGATTAAGGAGCAGAAATGTTCATAAAATTTTCTTAAAATTACACTATGTTTCATAAAGCTAAAAATAAGCCTAGCCCACAGCGGGCAGGCTTTTCATCCGATCACGAAGGAATTAAGAAGAGATTCATGCAAGGAAGATTCCTGTGAAGTTTGGTTGAAATTGGTCCAGTAGTTTTGGAGAAGATTGTTAAACGATTTTTCGAAAATTCAATTTAATTAAATTTATTAAAATTTAAGTTCTACACAGATTTTTTTCTTTTAATTTAGAGGAGATTCATGCAAGGAAGATTCATGTGAAGTTTGGTTAAAATTGGTCCATTAGTTTTGGAATAGAAGATTTTTCGAAAAATTAATTCAAGTTAATTAATCAAAATTTAAGTTCTACACAGAATTTATTTTTTTGAAGGAATTAAGAAGAGATTCATGCAAGGAACATTTCTGTAAAGTTTGCTTGAAATTGGTCCAGTAGTTTTGGAGAAGAAGAATTTTTAAAGATTTTTCGAAAATTTAATTTAATTAAATTAATTAAAATTTAAGTTATAACCAGAATTTATATTTTTGAAGGAATTAAGCAGAGAATCATACAAGGAAGATTTCTGAGAAGTTTGGTTGAAATTGGTCCAGTAGTTTTGGAGAAGAAGAATTTTTAAAGATTTTTCGAAAATTTAAATCAATTAAATTAATTAAAATTCAAGTTCTGCGTGGATTTTATTATTTTGAAGGAATTTGGTAGAGATTCATGTAAAGAAGGTTTCTGTGAAGTTTGGTTGAAATTGGTCCAGTAGTTTTGGAGAGGAAGATTTTTTAAAGATTTTTCAAAAATTTAAATCAATTAAATAAAATTCAAGTTCTACACAGAATTTATTTTTTTGAAGGAATTAAGAAGAGATTCATGCAAGGAACATTTCTGTAAAGTTTGGTTGAAATTAGTCCAGTAGTTTTGGAGAAGAAGAATTTTTAAAGATTTTTCGAAAATTTAATTCAATTAAATTAATTTAAATTCAAGTTCTGCGCGGATTTTATTCTTTTGAAGGAATTTGGTAGAGATTCATGCAAGGAACATTTCTGTGAAGTTTGGTTGAAATTGGTCCAGTAGTCTTGGAGAAGAAGAATTTTTAAAGATTTTTCGAAAATTTAATTCAATTAAATTAATTAAAATTCAAGTTCTACACAGATTTAATTCTTTTGAAGGAATTTGGTAGAGATTCATGCAAGGATGATTTGTGTGAAGTTTGGTTGAAATTGGTCCAGTAGTTTTGGAGGAGAAGATGTTTGAAAATTGTTTACGCACGGACGGACGCACGCACGGACGCACGCACGGACGCACGGACGCACGACGGACACAGGGCCATGACATAAGCCCCGCTGGCCTTCGGCCAGTGGAGCTAAAAATCAGTTCTTTAAAAAAAATTGCAAATGAGGATGCAAAATGGAATAACACTAATTATTGCTACTTTTTTGAAAATTATTAATTGAGTTCCAATTTAAATACATTTAAGGCAATGTCATGCAAAAATTGGCCTTCACTTGTACATATAAACGAACAGGTGAAATTAAGGTACCAAATGCCTGTGGTAGGAATCATTTTCCGTGCGACCGGAAGTGGGAATGTCTGGCCTTTGTGTTCGGTACAGAGCTTTAGCTGTTCGTTACCGAACAATCAATACAAATGAACAGCTTCAAATAATTCTGTTTGTGTTAATTAAGATCCCATCCCAAAAAGATAAACATCAAAATAATAACATAAATGCTATAAACAGTTTCAAAACTGCTAAAATTAGTTCCATAATATTTTAGCAGTTTTAAAATTGCTCAGTTTCAAAACTGCTTACGACATTTACACCAGAACTGAGTTTTGAAAATGGGACGCAATTTTCTTCTTTGGCTTCAAAATTTTGACAAGTTTTCCTGCAGTGGACAATAAAAACTAGTAGTTGTTTGGTAAATGGTTAACAGGAATCGCCATAAAACGACAAACTGTCGGCATTCTATCATATGCAAGAACGACAGACTTGGCTGTACAAAACTGCATTAACATGTGGTTGTGATTTACTTTATAGCTTACAATAAATGAACTGGCAGAGCAATTCTAGCTTTTAGCCAGATACTCTGCCAGGTCATTTCTTGTGAGCTATACATTTTTCTGTCTTTAATCCAGCGTGGTTTACTTGGAGTTTCGTCATGGATAAAGTGACGTTTTTTCTTATTTTGTCCTAATGTTTTATATGCCTTTTTCTATCAGGGTCGTCCAAATCTTGGGTTGTTTTAGAAAGGGTTAAAGAAAGATCACCATGAACGACAAAATCGCGTTTCTTTCAGAATGGCAAACGCGACTGGACAAAACTGCATTCACACATCTGGTTGTGAGGTTCGTTTTATTGCTCTGTTTTTAGGACAACATAGCTTACATTGGATAATGGGACCATGTTGCAATAGGGAACAATTTTATCAAGTAAACTGTGACGTACTTTCGGACAAACAAATAGAATTTCGAGGGTGTTGTTATAGAATCTCGTAACTACGGCTTGATTCAAGCTGTAGTTGCGAGATTTTATAACAACGCCGACAGTTTATCAAAACATAACAGAAAACCCAATCTAATTTTAGCACAAAATTCGTTGACAGTTTTATGTCTCAAGGTTTCACAGATTTTATACTTTAGATGTTTGTAAAGCAACAAATTAAGCAAGAGAGAAATAGGCGGGTTGGTCCAGAAATTTGTACAAAGGAATCATTACTTTCTTATCTCGGTCAAGGTACATTGTGCTATTTACCTTTCACAAAACAAAGCGTTCTTTTGACGTCCCTTGATCGGGGAAACATTGAGGCAAAAGGCATCTTCAATGCTGATGGCCAACACTTTCTCCGTTAGTTGCAATATTTTCTGTGCTGCAGTATGCCTACAATATTCGTGTATTCCGAAATAAGCATCATCCATGTTCACATATACAGTAGCTTCAAATTAAAAAAAAAATTGTTGTTTGGGAAAGTGTCAACCCATTACCATACGCCAACATATTGAACTGGTTTTAAAAATATGTTGCAAACGAAAACACTTACTTCAAGTGCATGCAATTACATGTAGGCCCTATTCGTTTTTGGTCTTTCTTAGAAGAAAACATTGTTTGAAATGAAGAAATTGCTTGTCACAAGCAATTTCTTCATTTTCCAAAATGTTTTCCAAAACCGTTGTAAAATGGGCATTCCAAAATAGTCACTGTACGGGAACGAGGCTAAACAATATGGACGCACTTTTTATACACTGACAAAACCTGAATGATATTTTGAAGATAATTGCTGATAACGTGATCGAATAGTGATATAAAATACATGGACATAATTATATATACAAGAATTACAGATACAGAGAGGCAAAGAAGGTGAAATACATCGACAAAAGGTAAAATGACAGGCAACAAAAAAAACAAGGGAACAGACAAAGGAACAACAATGGCGGGAAGCGGGGTGACAAAGGCTCCGGCTAATGTGCAGAATACCAAGGAACCCAATAGAAGAAAGTCAACAGATACCTAGTTCAGCAGGTATACAATGTATATAAAACTGATGACTCTAGACCAGGTTTGTTATAAGGGAATGGCCGTATCTAAGTTGCTAGAACTTGTGGCCAGACCCTTTTGCCAACTGTTGATTTTCACTTGCTGTAAAAAAAACTCCACATGTATGTAAATATTGGTGGCAATAAAATATGTTTAAACTAAACAGATACCAAAGAAAAAACACCGATATCAACCCCGACAGCTTCTAACGCGCAAGTACAACAGAATATCCCCCAAATGTCACAAAACTTTGTACAAATGTCTCAACCCCAACCCATCTTGAACAATGTAGAACATAGTGTTTACCAACAGTATCCCGTGCATAACCCGTTATACCAAAACACAATAACCGGTTCTAATGTTATGCCCCAGCCAGGAATTCAAGATAACGGGATGTATGTAATGCTACAACAAATACAGCATGAACTCAGACAAACCCAAATAACAAACAATAATGTGCTTTCTCGGCTCACAGAAATCGAGGGCAACGTATCTAAACTCACCAAAATAGAAACTATTATTGAACACGTACAGACAGACATACATAACCTGAAGGCTGAAAACAAACAAATTTCATCCAAAGTAAACGAATTCGAAACATCGTGCCAAGGGATGAGTGCTATGTTCGATGCATACGTCGAGTCTAAGGAAAGAACAGATGCTGAAATATCAGAACTCAAATCTATTAATAGAAATCTAGAGCAGAACATGAGAACAATGAATACAAGCTATGAAAAATTACAAGACGAGATGCTTGAATTAAAGGCAAGATCTATGCAGGAAAATCTTCTATATTTTTCGGGATAGAAGAAGATAGAGACGAAAATACAGAAGAAGTTCTAAGAAATTTCCTGAAAGATCGCGTACTATATCAATCACCAGAATCGGTCGACAACATAACATTTGATAGAGTACGTAGGATAGGGGCCAAAAATAGAAATCAGGAACACCCAAAGCCGAGACCCATAGTGGCAAAGTTCGAAAGATATAGTGATAGAGAGTATATGAGAAAAGAATCATTCGAATTAAACAAAGAGAGAAATGGGTTTGCTGTGCGGGAGCAATTCCCATACGAAATAGAGCAGAAACGAAAAGTGCTTTACCCGATTATGAGGCAATATAAAGCCAACAAAGATAATAAAGTTGCCCTTATCCGTGATAAGTTATTCATCAATGGTCAGCAATACATACCTGACAAAGTGAATACCAACAACCCGGGATTACAAGATCGTGAATATCGGCATCCTGTTAGACGACCGCGATCAAATTGGTATAATACTCATAATGAGCCAAATCAGCCAGTGCCTATATCAAACAGATACGACGGACTCAGTGAACATGACAGCTTTATGAAAACACCAAATAGACCATCACAAGGGTGCAAAAATAAAGCTAGGTCTCCTTTAGAAGAGGAAACTGCGAAGAAATACAAATCGAGCGGGCCAAATATGACAAACGATCAAAGTTTCTCTAGTGTGCTAGTACAGACGCACTCAGTGTTAAACTCGGCAGACGATCCAATCAACGTGACCAGCACGTGCACAAGCGACGCGGGGGCGGGGTCTGGTCAACAGTTAGGAATGTGCGGGCGGATCAAACCGTCTAGACAATTCACGTGATAGTCTGCTTTCTCAAACAGACCGCGGCATAAACAAAGTGTGTAATTCGTTAAATTTCCGACAACATCGTGAAATTGGCAGCGAAAGGACGCTTTTAACCGATCCATCGAAAAAGAACTCTTACTCGTTAAGCTTTCTCTCCTTAAACGTATGTGGCTTATTGAGCAAGCAAAACACTCCTGAATTTTTAGAGACGATAAAACAATATGACATAATTGGTCTTCAAGAAACAAAACTGGATGATACTGATTATTTCAATATTGAAGGTTATTCTTTTTATCAGAACAATAGATCACCATTATCTAATAAAAAGTCTGGTGGAATAGGGTTATTGATAAAAGATACTATATCTGATTATGTAAATGTATTAGGATTTAAAAATAAACATGCACTTTGGTTTACGATTTCAAGTCAGCTGACCAAGAATGGCGATATTCTCGGCGGGGTTATATATTTACCTCCCGAAAATTCGCCATACTCTGTCAATGATCCATACGCATTAATTAAGGTATAAAGTGCCTAATCAAAAACACCACTTTCTAGCCATACGAAATGTATCAAATTACACACACTTGTAAATACACTTCACATAAGTTTATTCACCGTGCCAGATTTCAAGATTATGCTTCAAGAAGAAAATAATTTACAAATATCATTTTACTCTATATTCATATGCAAGGGAGGTAATTTTGAACATTTTTGTCAAATATTTCCTTAAATATGCATTAATTCAAAATTCTAAACCGTACAAAATGCTTATGTTTGTATTTGGAATGGAAATGTAACACAGTTTAGGAATTACTGGCACTTTTCAAATTTTGCCGCTGGCTTTTTGGTGCTAATTAGGCCCTTCTTACCTTAAGGAAGAAATTGAGTCATTTGGTGACACTTTTTCACATTATCTGTTGTTAGGAGATTTTAACTCCCGTACAAAAAACAAAGAAAATTACATTGAAATTGACGAATGTATACTTCGATCTTTAGACTCAGACGAGTTGATCGACGAATATAATTCGGAGATGAAAGCTTTTGAAAACACAAATATTAATATACAACGGAAAAATAGTGACCAGTCTATGAACAATTATGGTTACAAATTAATTGATTTTACACAAGAAAACAATTTATTTATACTGAATGGAAGAACTAAGGGCGATTTAACGGGATGTGTCACATCGAAACATATCAGTACTGTAGATTATTTTATATGTAGTTCAAGTCTATTTCGCCATATTGAATGCCTTAATGTGCTCGATTTTTGTCCTCTTTTATCGGACATCCATTGTCCAGTAACATTACATACATGCTTTCATTCAGAATTTAAATGTACATGTGTAGAACATAATCATACAGATATCAAATCATGGGATAGTCAAAAAACTGCCAATTTTGAACAAAATATTAACCAAATATCTCTTAAACAAATTTCCAGTGCCATATCCAATATTAGAGAACATAGTATCAACTATGAAACAGATATAAATTCTGTAGTAGATCAAATTGGTGATCTGTTCATGGATGCTGCTAAAAACAGCTTTGGCCATATGAAAGTAAAATTGAAAAATCAAAATTGTGTCATTCATAATACTAAAATTAATTCCAAAGTACCAAACTGGTTTAAAAGTGAATGTACAAAAGCTAGAAAACAATTCCACCGAGCAAAATTTAATTATAAATTACGTAAAACAGAAATAAATAAATCGAATCTAAGACAAAGCAGCAAGCATTATAAATCTACCCTTTCGAAGTATGCAAATTTAGAACGCAAAAAAAAATTACAAATAAGATCTGTAATACCAAAACATCAAATCCGCGCAAATTTTGGAAAATTTTAAATTCGACTGAAAGTAAAAAAGAGACAAAATGTAGCTTAACAGATTTTCACGATTATTTCAAGGATGTTAATTCATCGACCCAGACCGAGGCGCACGGACCTGACATCTACGTCAACGACGAAAACGAGAATACTGATAATATACTTAACTGTAAAATAACTATTGAAGAAATCGAAAAAGCGGTTAAAAGTCTTAAAAACAACAAATCGTGTGGAATTGATAGAATAATAAACGAGCATATAAAGTACAGCATAAATTCAATGAAACATATATACCATAAACTTTTTAATCTGATTTTAGATACTGGTATTTTCCCGAAATCATGGTCTTCTGGCATCATACATCCTATTTATAAAAATAAGGGCGATCCATACATGCCTTCAAATTATAGACCCATAACGCTGCTAAGCTGTCTCGGAAAATTATTCACCAGTATACTTAACGCGCGTTTCAACAAATTCACCGAATCACATAACATAATAAACGATTATCAAGCAGGTTTTCGGAAAGGGTTTTCAACAACTGACAACATGTTTATATTACACACATTGATTCAGCTAGCATTTAAAACAAAAACAAAATTGTTTTGTGCATTTATTGATTTAAAGCAGGCCTTTGATTCAGTGTGGAGAGACGGCGTATGGCAAAAACTCTTATCAGTAAATATTAACGGTAAATGCTTACGCCTTATCAAAAATATGTATTCAGATATCAAATCATGTGTCCGTGTTAACGGCACATGCTCGAATCTCTTCTCTTGTATGAATGGATTGAGACAGGGAGAGAATCTATCGCCGATATTATTCTCTCTCTACCTCAATGACCTACACGATTATTTCAATAACTCAGGAATACTTAAAGGCACGGAAATACCTTCAGACGACAATCTTAACCTATTCGTAAAAATCTTTGTACTTTTATACGCTGATGACACAGTTCTGATAGGAGATTCTGAAACCGATCTCCAAAACGCTTTAGATTTATACCAGAATTATTGTGAAACATGGAAACTTACTGTTAATACAGATAAATCAAAAATCGTTGTTTTTTCCAAAGGAAGACCAAAAAATTACAATTTTACTTATAATCAATTACCAATAGAAACTTTAAATGAATACAAGTACTTAGGAATAACATTTAGTCGCTCAGGTTCGTTTTATAAAGCAAAATGCGGCATCGCAAAACAAGCAACGCGAGCTATGTATAGCTTACTACGTAAAATTAAAAAGTTGTCTTTGCCCCTTAATATCCAAATTGATTTATTTGAAAAAACAGTCAAACCTATCCTGTTATACGGATGCGAACTGTGGGCCTTTGAAAATAATGAAATACTAGAAAAAGTTCAATTGAAGTTTCTAAAACATATACTAAAAATGAAAAAGTCAACCCCGAGTTGCCAAGTTTATGGAGAAACCGGAGTTTTCCCCCTATCTGTAGATATAGAAACTAGATGCATCTCTTTCTGTGCAAAAATCGTAACAGGTGTACATAATTCACTCCTTAAAAACACTTATATGTATATCTTTAGAAGATTCTGCACCACAGAAGTAACACAAAATATTCCTCTATTCAGCTGGATAAGAAACATAAAGAATATCTTAATTAAATGCGGTTTAATCAACATATGGGACAACCAAATGTTTCCAAACGAAAAATGGCTTAAACTCACAGTAAAACAAAAACTTAAAGATCTCTTTATTAATTTCTGGTTTAGTGTCTTAGAAAATAACGACAGCTGTCACACTTATAAATTGATAAAAAAGAAATTCGGACAAGAAACATATTTAATTGAAGCTCCCCCTGCACTCTTGAATTACCTGATTAAATTTCGAACCAATAATCATAAATTACCTATTGAAGTAGGAAGATGGTCTAATACTGAAATAAGAGAAAGAACTTGTAATCTATGTAATAATTCCATTGGCGACGAATACCACTATACCTTTGAATGCAACATTTTCAAAAATGCGAGAAAAACTTTCTTACCAAGTAAATACACAGAAAAACATAATGTATGTAAATTTGAATTGCTATTTAATACGAAGAACAAGATAGAACTTATCAACCTATGTAAATTTATAAAAAATGTTCTAGGACATTTCTGAGAATTATTTGTATAGGTACATGATAAATATATATTTATCTATTTTTTAACCCTTACCAAATAGATATAACATTAGGCTAGTGCAAGTTGAAATTCCCGAAAAGCAAGAAAATGGATGACAACAATGAAAGTTGAGTGCATCTCTCTATAGAAATCATCGAGAGAAAAGAAGAAAATGCTGACAACAGCAATTTCTCCGCTTCTATCGATGGTTCACAAACAAAGGACATCAAATCAAGCCATTCTATAAGGAAAGGGTTAAACAGCAATTGTCGATTTATTCATTTATTTATTCTTTTGATTTGTACATGAATGTATGCCTCGTTCACATTTTGTTTCATGTTATATTTACCTCTTGTTTTCTGTAATTATGGAACAGAGTGAATAAAAGAATTGTATTGGAAGGAATGGGTTAATGGGATCATTGATCAGAGAGTACATTTAAGTCCGTGTGATCTCTTCAGAGGGTGTGATTCGGGCACGCCCACAACAAAGAGTATCTACATAGATTTCACAGACTAAAGGTGTTAGTGCATTAACACTTTGCCAAATAACCAATGTTTTGGGAACCAATCCGAATGCAACTTAGAAAGCAATAAAAGAAAATAAAGAAGTACTGATTATGAATATGATATATCCTTCTTAGCTCGATGGTTTCTTTACAATCAAACAAGAATTTGCGGTGAGTAAAAGCTTAACTGTTATTGCTTGCAACAACTCATTCAATTTGAACTGGTCTAAAATAAGATCGCATCGGTAAGGGTTAGCAGGCACGAACGCAATCAAAAGAGCTATGATCTTGTAAAAGTAGGCCTACACTTACAGCTTTTGAGACCGCATTTGTTTCCATATCAGCTTCTGTCTCGGTGCATTCAGATCAGGAACCATGTTGTTCTCTCATGATTGCTACAGGTCATGAACAAGTAACAGGAAAACAACATGGTTCTTGATCAGTCTGCGTGTATACGCAGGCTGATCAAAACCCATGTTGTTCTCAAATACTTAACTTATTACTAACTGTACCGAGGTCGAAGGAAAACATGAGGTTTGTGGTGGCACATCTCTTTGTCTTCTTTCTTCGCTATTAAACACGATAAAGGTCATCCATTTTCCAAATTCCCGGCTCATATGTATTACTTATCCATTGGACAAAATGTCTAGCAGATGAGCCAGGTCAGTAAGGTGCGACCTCATTATTACGGTAATGAGAAACACTAGGCTATGTTTAGCTCTTCTTATACTTATCCGGGGGCGAGTCATATTAAGGTACCCCCCCCCCCCCTCCATGAGGAAATTGATGCGAGGTCCGATGATTCGGGTGCCGTCGTAAATATTCGGCGGTGGTACGTTCCACCGCCGAATGTTTACGAAGTTGCCCGAATAAGTTTGTGCATTGTATTGTATACCGGTATGTAACGAATGTAATGTAACGAATGTAAACGGCATCGCACGGAAACTTCCGACGTTGCGTGAATCACAAAATGGATGGACATCCTAAACATATAAAAAGTGCATGTATGTGCCATTAGCACAAGGAAAGACCAATGGATTTGTAATCTCTAGGTTTTGGTTCGATCCCGGGCTAACCATTCCGCTTCATCTATTTTTCAAAAGAATACATTGCAGAGTGCACATGCTGAATGTGGATGGTTATGCTGTAAGCGTTATTCGATAACATTTTGATGCTTGTGTAGGGCGGGGAATCACGTGACACAACAATTGAAGCAAAAAGTTAAGAATCATGTTGATGTGTGATCGATTTGAATATGATTTGATGCAGAGAAGGATTGAATACTTTATGGATTAGATGTACCCAGCTAATCCCTGGCGTTTCACCGCCTTCTCTGCTTCAAGCCAAAATTAAATTGTTTAAGCTTTAACAGAATTGTTAATGAATATCTGAAATTGTGTCACGTGATTCCCTGTGGTGATTTTACTCAGTTGTCAGGAAATAGATAATTAAAAAAAAACCCACAAATTCGTTTTTTTAAAGCTCGGTATTCGTATCATTAAACGCAAAATTTCTGCCGTGATCATAACTAAGTTTCCCTCAAGATATAAATAATATGACAATCCAAGATTTATGCCGAATGGGCATCGCCTATTGTCTACCCAAATTAACCCGGGACAACTTAATTTTCGTGAGCTAAGTCTGTTAGATGAGCGTCTTAACAAAACATTGCCGAATTGGGGTCATTACATATGCAGATATCCGGGTTTATCTTGCTGGACTATACTAAGTATGTCTCTAATGCTTATGTTTGTAATGCAATTTGACCTTTCATGAGAGTAGAAATTTTCATCATTGATATTTCACTTTTATGTTTCTTTTGATGCTCAAAGGAACGAAATTGCATTTTCGAAAGAAAAACTTGGAAAATGGACGTAGTAAGATTCTTGAAAATGTGGTTTATCAGCTTATAACTGGTCAGCCAATAAGTATTTTTGGGCCATATTATAGTTGTCATGAAACTAAAAGATACAACATAATTTTGCCTTTCCCAATCAAACTTGGTTTTGACGTTCCTATAAGAAAAGGTTTGAGAAAACATTGAGACAAAAGAAGAAAATGTTGATAATCAGCATTTTCTCCTTTTGCCTCAATATTTTCTAGCTATTTTATATATACAAGATAGCCTAGAAAATATTGATTATCAGAATTTTCTTCTTTTGCCTCAATATTTTCTCAAACCTTATCTTTAAGTATACTTTTCTGTTTTTAAAAACCACCATTTTGTCGTCTGCATTAGCTTTCATATTGGAACACCCCCAAATTTTGTCGTTTGGGAAAGGGTTAAATGAGCACTTCTATTTACGCGTTCCTTTAACCCTTTCACTGCCAAATATTTATTTCGGACGCGTTTCTCACTGCTGAATTAATTCGTAGAAATTTCCAAGAATCGATACCCTGTACACAAAAACATGCATAACTTTTGACTCATTTGATGGATTTCTTTCAAATTTTCAGCACATGCAGACAAATTAAGCACCTATATGTGACCAAAATTTAAAGATTATTTATGAAATGACAATATCTTTTTCTTTTTTATGTTGTGGGTACTCATATATTTCGCCCCCATAAATTTGTCGACTGAAGTCGCCTATGGCAGGGACCCAAGGCCCTGTAGTCGACAAAAGTCGCCTATGTCAGTGAAAGGGTTAATCATTTCGAGAACTTTGCTAATCTGATACCAGTACATAACTATGATAGGTCTTTGTGTATCAAATTAACCATTCAGATATATAGGCATATCTAATTACCAAAATGTCCCTTTTCGTTTGACGTTTCCCTATTATCATGTAGATCATAAAGATCATAAATTAGCTCAGTGCAATTTTCCCAGTGTATTATTAATACATAATTGAGGAAGCTTATTAGTTGCTGTAGAGCTTCGCCTGTATAATTAACATGCTTTATTTCAACATCGCTTATTTCAAAGATCTGCCTATGTCGGCGGGGGAAATGATGCAGGAGAAGAATATGACAGAACAAATATGTTGACAAAAGGAAGAAATCAGGTTTAGTAATTTCGCCTTTTTATAAATGTATATTCAAAATTGATATTGCTTAATTAGACAATAACGTTGTTCATATCAGACCCGTAGGAAGCAATTTAATAACGGGTTGGCTAAAGCCACAGTGTCTGAATTTGGGGGGGCTAAACTGGATTTCCCAAAATTTTCAGAGTGAAATAAGGAAAATTTGACATTTTTCGCCAATTTTGGGTGCTTAGCCCCCCGAGCCCACCTCCCCTGTTCCTACGGGCTTGCATAATGCAACTATTTTGAACAGTCTCTCTCTAGATCTTACAAGTATGCGTCATAAGTCACCTTCGAAATAACCAAACGAACTCTGACATTATTTATTATTTTACGAGGGGTTTGTTGCTGTATTTTTGTAACTAATAATTCAATTAGTCTTTCTGGCAAACGTCAGAAACGATGTTAAGATTTTTAGAAAACAGTCCAAAGACGTGAAATTGTTTGCCAGTAAAACAAAGTTAGTCTGAACTCTGAACCAATGCGATATATCGCTGTCTTTTCAACGCAAACCTCGTAACTGCAGCTTAAATAAGCTGCAGTTACGAGGTTTTCGTTGAAAAGCGGTGATATATTACTCGTTGTTGGAAATCTCATTCGTACGTCTGCTGAAGTTAAATAATGAGTATAAAGATCTTAAAACCTATTTTGGGCGCAAATGCTTGGGGAGAATCATTTGTCAAAAACAGATCTTATGTCGGGGAGAGGCGAGAGTCTCATTGACAAAGAAATGACGCATTTTTTCGTTAGCTATTTCTTTTTGTCTGGTAAATATTAATACATTAAATCTATTAGCGCCAGAATCTGGAAAAAGGTCCCTTATAGCATTAGTCATGTTTCACGATCAGGCTAGGACCAAACGGAGACTGGCAGACACTAATGCTGTTTTTGATGGTTGCTGCATATCTTGAAGAATCTATCCGAGAACAACACGGTTCCTGATCAGACTGCGTTATTAACGCTGATCTTGAACCATGATGGGTTCAAAAGCCTTAAATGACCTTTTTCTAGATCCTGGCTCATCATTATTATTTACAGTTTCCCGAAAGACACATGGAAGTCAATACATATTTCATCAGGCGTTTAAAACATTCGCATTCAGTAAATTCACGTCGTTTCCCCCGCCTTCCCTGCTTGGAGTCGTTTTCGAATCGATCATGAATTTACATAATTAATTAAACAGATGATAAAAAAATATATGTCACGTATTTCCCCACCGTGATTATCTTAAAGACATAAAAGCCTCAAGCATTTACTATGTGTTACGAACATCAGCATGAGTAGTAATAAATACTAGATATATTTTTATATTGATAGCTTTTGTTATCCGAAATAGGGAACGATTTTCTCCACTTAACAGTGACGTAATTTCGGACAAACAAACAGTATTTCGTGGGTGCTGTTATAGAATCTCCTAACTACGGCTTGTTTCAAGCCGTAGTTACGAGATTTTCTAACAGCGCCGACGATTTATCAAAACATCACGACAAACCCAGTTTATTTTTTAGCTCAAAATTCATTGCTATTAGAATGTATCTTTTCTTCAAAATAGTTTTATAGCTGACAGAGAAACAGGCTGAGAAGGATTAAACCAAGTAAACTGTATCTGGGCATTCTGATTTTTGTCTGCATTACATGCAAAAGTAGTAAGATTTTAAGATCATTACGGTTCGACAAGGGTTAAATATTTAATGATCTCACACCTTTTTGGCCTACCCTACAAAAACTTCAGACGTTCAGAACAGCTCATGTGATATATGATGCCTCAAAAGTGTTACATTAGTACCACGAAGCATCAAATGATCGGTATAAACCTTCTACATGAGCCAGTTGTTATTTCAGGAAGATACATGTACATGTGCTCAATAGGCAAATAACGTTTTTTTTCTTCTTGTTTAACCCTTTCCCAAACGACAAAAAATAGGGTGATCCAATTGAAAGCTGCTGCAGATGACAATATGGATGTTAATTAAAGGGACATTTCAATCCCATTTCAATTTTTTTTAAAGAATGCCTTGATGCCAAGATTGATTATCCTAATGGGTGTAAATGCTATCAGTTTATTTTAAGTTGTGGCTGATAAGCGAAAAACACACCTTTAAAATTGAGACAGACACGACAAATTGTATATACATCTGAACTGTTGAGGACAATAATTTGTTTAATTGTAACACAAAAAAATATATTTCTCGTAAACGGCGCAATATTTTGGCTTGAAATTTTCAGAATTTTCATTAAAAATATGCTCTTTTAGATAAAAATAAAAGAGAAAGGAGGGGTTTCCATAAGGCCATTTTCCTGGGACCTAAATTTTCCAATGAAATTTTTACCACAGATAGATACATAAAGGGGACGTGTTTTGCCGAAAAGTATGAATCGAACGGACCTTTGGTTTGGTGTATATTGTATATTGAAAGTGGGTGGGGTAATTCTTTTCAGGCGCTACCCCAGGTCCTTATAAATCAATTTTCTATCTAAATGTAAATAATTGGCGATTTTTTAAAAAACATTATGCTTTGTATATGAGCCCATGTTAAGATGACATTAAATCCATTGGCTTGCTTATCATAAATATAAAAATATTTGGAATTTTATGTAATTTTTCATTTTTTTGTATATTTTCATCTCCCAACTTTGGGCAAAACATCAACACGTTTTTATAAAGCGACATAATGAAATAATATTTTAGGTGAGAACTTGTTAATAAACTGTTATTGCAAAATTATGAGGATTTTTTGATAGCTAGTCGGGTAAATGAGTTACGGGCCCTTGAATGCACGAAAACCCATGACAAATTGTGGAATAAATAACAAAATACATTTTTTCTGACTTTCTTTCGTGCAGAAAGGCAGAAATGTTTAATTTGTTTAAATTATAGCTGGCCTCAGCAAACAGTACTACAAATAAGCTATTTCGGTCAGTTTCGTCTGTTGTCCGTCCGTCTGTCTGTCTGCCCGTCCATAATATCAGGTTTACACTCTAGAATCCACAAATATTATCCGATCTTAACCAAACTTTGTCAAAATGTGTATGGTCATTAGCCCTTGTGTTGGATTAATTTTGGACAGAATTGCAGCCGAAAGTGCTGAGTTATGTGCCCTTGAATGTCAAAAAATGCTATTTTTGACAATTTTTGCATTCAAAAATTTTCAAATATTACCCAATCAAATGCAAAACCAAGTGAAAATGTTTGAATTTATAATATCTTGGGTGAGTCTGATTTTCATCCTGATTGTAAACGTATATTTTGAGTTATCCGCCCTTGAATTTGACAAAATTGCATTTTTCGGCTTTATTTTCCCTTTAGCACCCACAAACATGGAGCAATTAAGACCGATAGAGGACAAATTATTTCTGTCTATAATATATAAGACGTGTAAGAATTTCAGCCAGATTGAAAAAGTTTATCCTGAGTAATCCGCCCTTGAATTTAACAAAATTGCCGTATTAGCCCTATATTTGCACGAAAACACACAAATTTGCCTAATTCAAGGGCAGATAACTTGGGAAAAGCATTTCAAATGATGCCAAAACTTTAACCTATAAAAGATCTAATGGACATCAACAATTTGTCCAAGTTTTAATTTCATGTTTTACATATTGGTGGATGCTAAAGAGAAAATGAAGTCAAAAATAGCAATTTTGCCAAATTCAAGGGCGGATAACTCAAAATTTGTGATTTCGATCTGGATGAAAATCACACTCACCCAAGATATTATAAATGCAAACATTTTCACATGGATTTGCATTTGATTGGGTAATATTTGAAAATTTTTGCATGCAAAAATTGTCAAAAATGACATTTTTTGACATTCAAGGGCACATAACTCAGCACTTTCTGCAGCAATTCTGTCCAAAATTAATCCAACACAAGGGCTAATGACCATACACATTTTGACAAAGTTTGGTGAAGATCGGATAATATTTGTGGATTCTAGAGTGTAAACCTGATATTATGGACGGGCAGACAGACAGACGGACGGATAACAGACGAAACTGACCGCAATAGCTTATTTGTAGTACTGTTTGCTGAGGCCAGCTATAATTTAAGCAAATTAAACATTTCTGCCTTTCTGCAAGAAAGAAAGTCAGAAAAAATGTATTTTGTTATTAATTCCACAATTTGTCATGGGTTTTCGTGCATTCAAGGGCCCGTAACTCATTTACCCGACTAGCTATCAAAAAATCCTCATAATTTTGCAATAACAGTTTATTAACAAGTTCTCACCTAAAATATTATTCCATTATGTCGCTTTATAAAAACGTGTTGATGTTTTGCCCAAGGTTGGGAGATGAAAATATACAAAAAATTGAAAAATCACATAAAATTCCAAATAGTTTAATATTTATAATAAGCAAGCCAATGGATTTAATGTCATCTTAACATGGCCTCATATACAAAACATAATGTTTTAAAAAAATTCGCCAATTATTTACATTTAGATAGAAAATTGATTTATAAGGACCTTGGGTAGCGCCTGAAAAGAATTACCCCACCACTTTCAATATAGAATATACACCAAACCAAAGGTCCGTTCGATTCATACTTTTCGGCAAAACACGTCCCCTTTATGTATCTATCTGTGGTAAAAATTTCATTGGAAAATTTAGGTCCCAGGAAAATGGCCTTATGGAAACCCCTCCTTTGTGAGAAAAAAAATCTGAAATGTCACTTTAAGATTGGATTTGTGTACATTTTAGCTGAGAAAATATTGAGGCAAAAGGAGAAAGTGCTAATTATCAGCACTTTCTTCTTTTATCTCAATGTTTTCCCAAGCCTATTCTCTTAGGGACGTCAAAACCAGGTCTTGTTTGGGAGAGGGTTAAGATATCACTTGTCGTTATGTCAAGGAACACACCTCTACGTGCAACAGACCTACTTCCCAAAGTATGACTTTAAAATGACTGAGCGTGGCTTCATACCTAACACAATTAACCAGACTTGATAAGATAAGCGTTATATAACAACAGGTTATGTAATAAAATTACCATTACTCATTTGAAATAAATACAGATAAAATAGTCATTAAAAATCTGAACTTGGTAAAACCTTTTCTAGTACCTGCTGCCTTTTCTACCTAGATTTTGGAAACACTCCAGTAATCAGTACTTAACTAGTGAGAAGTTCACAAACATTTACTTGTCTGCAATCTCTCAAAGTACAAAAAAGTAATAAAAAAATGAATACAATGAGAGAAAACATTTTTCCTTCAATATTTTCGATACTGTAATGCACATTAATTCACACTTTTCAGTCTAAACCAGTATAATTTTCTCCAATGTAGAAAGATTTTATAGACAACAAGTGTTTTAACAATTAAATAAGATAAGGCTAATTACAAATCAAGACAGATCAAACTCCTCTGGCCTTCTTGAATATTACCGCGAATGTCTTTATACTGAAACTCGAACATTTCAGGCCCAAAACTGTATGCAGCCATCGCAGAATATATAACGCTGCTTTTCATCGTAAACCTCGTAACTGCAGCTTAAAATAAGCTGCAGTCACGATGTTATCGAAGAAAAGCAACGATAGGCTAGTGTTGCATGGGGTACCCTACTCTCCAAAGCCGAGGTCTATTGATTAAACCATCTTATATGAAATTTCGAAATGGAATGAAGAGATAATGTGCTCTGTTTTAAGAGAGTATCGGTACCCCGGAAAACATAGGTTTACAAGCCTTTTATTGAGAGGTTGGAGAGAAGACGTTGGACTCTGAAAATCTGAAAAGTAATCGTCATTATAAGTTTTGGAGTGCCGCTTGAACACTTTTATTCCGCTTTTTAACAATTCAATTCAGCTATGGCTTTAACCATTTAAGTTTCTTTCTTTTTGGTCAGGCTTAAAGCGATTTACTCTAAAATCTCGTCGCTATTCAACGAAAACTTCGTAACTGCAGCTGAAAACAAACTGCAGTTACGAGATTTTCGTTGAAAAGCATTGGCATGCTTACCAGGACTGTTCCTCGTTCTTCTGACGCATACACTTTCTAGCTTAGGTGATTTCCAGAACCAGCTTGCACGAGCTAATAGGTTCGAACATGTGTGATGCCATGTGCGAATTAATGAAGTGCTATCGGGACAAAGTCGTATTCAATTTTGATATAAATTTAAATGTAGATCGGAAACCTGACAGATAAATGGCAGAATACAAATACAAATCGAATACAAATGAGCCAGGATCTGTAAAAATGTCCCTTACAGCATTTGAGAATACCGTGCTTAGAAAATGGGCTGAGCCTAAGTACCGTCTGGATGGGATCTATTCTTCTTTCTCATTGTTGCTGCAGGCCACCAAGACGCTATTGGAGAACAACATAGTTCGTGATCAGACTGCGTGTATACGCAGTCTGATCTGGAACCAGATTTGGCTTAAAAGCCTTTTAGGACCCTTTTCCAGATCCCGGCTCAAATATACAAAAAACCTTGACTTATGTATAACATACTTGATTATTGTACAGTAGACTGGGGTACATGAATTTCTTGGCAAAGTTTGTACAACTAATCACATGTTTGACTATCAGTCCAAAAATATCTTCATGTAAGACACGCGTCATTTTACGTGTACAGTCTGACATTATCTGGTTTCGGCAGACGAAAATGTTCATACAGACGATACAACCGCGGTATGTCAAAGGGAGGTCATATTAAAACAAGTATTAATATGACGAGCATGTTTGGGGTATTCTGTTATGTTCGTTATATAACTCTAGCATACATGATGCAATCGAGTCTTACTTGATGTCTATTATGATACCTCTCTATACTTATGTAACAAAACCAACTTTATAATCATAAAGAATAACTTCTATTTCACATTCACTAGTAGGTGTCAACACTAACGTGGTCCTTTATAGTGTCAACAATGCTGCCATTATAGGGACGGGGCCATTTGTGAACATGTAAAAACATTCTCAAGAAATATCGTACAAGTTGCCTATTTTTATTGATAACTTTGTTTATGTTCTCAAAAATTCGCATTAGGTAAAATATTTCCAATGCGTCTTTACTAATGCCGTACATTTTCGACAAATGTCGACATTTTCCGTATTTTTAGCAAAAATGTTACTTCCTTTTATAAATATAATTCCCGTACTACACATATATCTTTTTCTGGTATGATGTATCAGTTTAATTGAAAAGTTTAATATTTTTTGAAATTTCCTATTTAGGAAACAATTATTGTAACAATTGTAGGCGTACATCTCGTTTCCATCTCCGGTATTAACATAGTTTTAGTTTAGTAAAACATCGTAAGTGACAACTATGGCTGCTCGGCAAATGGGTCAGTTCGAACGCGAAGGGTAAATGAGGACCCGACCCCACCTTACCATCTGGTACAAAAAGGATCCTGCCAACCCGGGAGATAGCTGGTCGGGATGGAAGGGGGGGGGGGGGGTACACAGAAGAAGGTACGAGCTGGCCTTAAATACCAAGCCACCCTACAGAAGAAGAGACATACTTGTATTCTAATGAAAACCACGATGCAGTGATTAAACGCCTATCATTTGAGAACGAAACATGAATGAGATCATCATTGTTAAGACATTCGCATTCGATTTTCATCACTACTTCGCTGGCGATCCGTATTTACATGTCCTCACTCGTGATCAGTTAATTGTAGCTTGATTTGATCCGTGATTTGATCTTTTTCAAAGATTCTTTTTCCATGTAAGTCCTTGGGTTCAATATGTAATCAAGAAGCAGTTGTATACGGAAGATAAATGTAATAGACTATGAAAAACACGACTTAGTACAAAACCCAGCTAGATCTATCTTGAACCCGGTCAACGGCTTTGCCTTATTTTCATAAATTATCAGTTTAGAGAGAGCATGAACTTATTTCTGGTAAAGTAAAATATCTATTTTCAGAGGCATAAATTTCAAACTAGAAGATAAGGAAGCTTTATTTTTTATTAAGCACGCAGTGGTTTAACAAAATATCTCTAATATGCACACAAAGGTCATTTAATTTCACACCAGACGCTGTGCTAACATGTTTTTGAATATAAAAACAAAAATCTAGACTCTTTTATCGAGTTAAAGTCCAAAATTCAGATACCTTTTTGCTTTGAGTGGTGGCCGCCTCACTGGAATGCCTAATCGCATTTTTATTTCATTTCTGGTAACATTCATTGGCAAGTAGACCTTAGCAGAAAGGGGAAAAAATCGGTACAAGTGTTATTTCTTTTTGGCTCTAGATAATACAGGATGCAATAGGATGTGTAATAGGATGCATCAGAGTACACAAACTCAGACTGTCCGAGTGTCGTTCTGGTACCTGAATGATCAAACTTGGTTTTCTGGGACACTTGGTTTGTCACAAGAAAATGCCATATTGATCTTACCATTACAAGAACAACAGATAAGAGACATTACAGGGTTTGTATAATATTTAACGGCTTATTAGGTTTTTGAGAAAACATAATGGAAGCTGCAGTTACAAAATTTTCGCTGAAAAGTGACGATATCATATTAGTCAAAACTTCTAAACGGCCACTTAAAAAACAAAGATATTTTTTCCTGTGATGATTGGATTTTCATGAAATTTGCTATGTGATTTTTTAAGCAACTTTCCAGATGATTTTGACGAAAACTTACCGCTGTTTTAATGAATTTAAAGCGCAACGAGAGAAAAGCTAAAAAATATCTAAATTCACACAGAGTTCGAAATTTTGTCAAAGTAGTCATTTTAATCTCATGGATCCTTAGCTGCAACACAGACTAAGAAAAAATGAAAAAGTGTGACAATTATGTGCAGAATATTGCCCTAGAAGAAACTGAAAGAGCTTATGTATGCAGAAAAACGGTTCTTAAAAACAACACCTAAAACACATTTTTCTTCGAAAATGCTTTAAATATAGACTGGTGATTCCCAACGAGCTGCAAAATGTAGGATATGTGTAAAAAATTAGTTTGCTTCGTCGTTTTTCCATACCAGACCATATCTGAGCATATTCGCTAGATAAAATATTTTGCCGGTTAAATTTAAACACCATTTTACCATGCCTCATATTGTTTCGGTTTCTTCTGTAGTAAAAAATCACTCAAAATTGACAATGTTTTCCAATTGTTTTCTTGGTGTGGGTTGCAGCTAACAATTAGTAGACTTTGAATTGGTGAAAGTGTGAAATCTCGAGCTCTATCAAGATTTAGAGCTTTTTGAGCTTTTCCTTTAATACACATCTAAATTTGATAATTATTGGTAAATCTTCATGGAAATCCACGAACATTATGCTTAAAAATTCACCTATGAAATTTTATTAAAATGTAATAAATGTTAAAATGTAATAGCGTTTAAGAAAGTTATCGTCATTTCTAATGTGGCCGGGTAGGACTTTTGGCCAGTATACACGTATAATGTTCGTATTTCCTTAAAATTGTCATTTGTCGTTCCATATTGTAATAATAGGACGCGGTGTAATCAGTATTTTTGTATTTGGGACGTAATCTCTGATAGAGCAATAATGAGTATCTGACCAACGGGGGGGGGGGGGGGGTTATTGTTCATTATAACACAGTGAGATAGTCTTCTGTGTTGCTTCTATGTGATATGATGTCCATGGAGTATAATAACCGATAGTTTGTGGTTTGTTTTATTTCATATCTTATTATCAGGATAAATTCGACATTACTATATCGCTGCTTTTCAATGAAAACCTCGTAACTGCAGCTTAAACCAATTAAGCTGCAGTTACGAGGTTTCGATGAAAAGCAACGATATCAATAATATTCGTATTTCCTCAAGATTATCGTTTTCGTATTTATATGACGTTTCCATACTATTACAACAGGATGCGGTGTTGGTGTAATCAGTATTTTTTGTATTTGGGCCGCAATCTCTGATAGAGAAATAATGAGTATCTGACCAACTGGGGGTTATTATTCATTATAACACAGAGAGATAGTCTTCTGTGTTGTTCCTATGTGATATTCTGTCCATGGAATATAATAACCGATAGTGCTCTAGGACTTCAGGCAGGTCTGATTTTTATTTTGTGTGTTTTTTTTTAAATTATTTTTATATCTTATAATAAGGGATAAATAAACTATTGTCGTACGTGCAAGTAAGTTGGTCTTTAAAGCTTTCCCAACTCAGAACTGATTTTAACGTTCCTAATACAAAAGGATTGGGAAACCATTGAGATAAAAGAAGATACTGTTGATAACCAGCAATTTCATATTTTGCCTCAATATTTTCTGTGCAACATTTACGCAAGCTGTGTTACTACACTAAAAATTTTGTTAAATTGGAAAGTGAACTTAAATAATGTTGTATCGGCAAATATTTTATTTAATGTCGGAATTTCCTCCACCAAAGTAGAAATAAATCAACTCCAAAAACTCAAAATTCTCGTAATCAAGGATTAAAGAATAACTTTGTTTGCCTCTAGAAACACACACAAGGGCGGATCTAGGATTTTTTTTCCAGGGGGGGGGGGTTCCAAGCCCAAAAAATTTTCAGGGGGGGGGGGGGGGGTCCGAGCCCAAATTATGGCTTATAATATAGTAACTATGTAACGTTACACTAAATTTATATAGTCAAAATTCAATTTTCGGCCAATGCCAGGGGGGGGGGGACCCCCTCGACCCCCCCCCCCCCTCTAGATCCGCCCATGACACATAAATGAAGCACGTATCTTTAAGTCATTTTCTGGCTTAGTTTGTAATAAGTGATTATACCTCACGATAAATGACCTGGCAGAGCAGCCCATGCTAATCGAATGGAGTGCTCTGCCAGGTCAATTCTCGTCTGCTATACAAGTGCGTGATGTGATCTTCAAATTTCATGGCGAAACAAGTGTCTATACATGTAATATAATATATAGCTAAAATTATCGATATATAAAGAACATGTCAAATAAGTTCGACGATTGCAGGCAGCACAGAACAAGACCAGCATGCACATGTGTGCAATTTGACCGTAATCTAGTTTGCCCACTCCGTTTAGTTAAGGTATCCAATCCCTAATTAGCACAAAAGAGCCGATGACGAAATTTAAAAAGAGACAGTAATTCCTAAACTGTGTTACATTTCCATTCCAAATACAAACATAAGCATGTCAGATAAGCATTTTGTATGGTTTAGAGTTTTGAATTAGTGCATACTTATGGAAATATTTGACAAAACTGTTCAAAATTACCTCCCTTGCATATGAATAAAGAGTAAAATAATATTTGTAAATTATTTTTCTTCTTGAAGCATGATCTTGAATTCCGACGTAGTCATCAACTTATATGAAGTGAATTTACAAGTGTGTATACAATGTAATTTGATGCATTTCGTATGGCTAGAAAGTGGTGTTTTTAATTAGGGTCTGAAATCTTTAAAACGAGAAAGTAATAGGCCTACTGACTTTTGGACAAAAAGAACGAAACGTTTGATAAAACATCGAGACAAATGAAGAAAATTCCGATAAATCGCTTTATATTATCTGGCGTTTTCATTTTTCATCACACATACTGCAATGGGGACTTAAGCAGCTTTCAAATTAGATCCGCCTTTTTTACTGAACATTGGGAAAGGGTTACCCATATCTGCTCCTATATCATGCAGCACCACATATCAAGAAACAACAACATTAACACCTTATCTCTGATACTGGAATAATTACATTCTGACCAACTGGTGTTGCTCATTGTTATAACGTAGCGGGATATTGGTATCTGTTATTCATAAACTATGATGTTGTCCGCGAAGCCTATTGTTGAAAGAACACCATCTCAAGTGGTCTATTAGGGACATTATTCGGTGGATATTTTGTTCAGATAAATCTTACATTGTCGGGATAAAATAAATGTTGATAGACTAATCATTCTACAATAAAGTGGTGATAGAAGTGATTATGTTTGATTTATTAGTCAGAAAAAAGGGTATTAATCCTTTTCCATAACTTATTTAACCCATATCCAGAATTCCAGGTGACTGAAAATTTTACATATTTTGTGTGTAGGAGATATTGTGGGAAATTAATACATTTCTTGTCACAAGTAATTTCTTCATTTTCTACCATGCTTTCGAGGACTTTTATCTTTTATGGTGTCGCAAGGCGTCATTGTTTGGTAATGGATAATTTAAACGAGTCTTTTTTCCAGATGTTTGATATCAAAATATCACGCAAACTGCACAATTATTGTTACATTATGACATACATGGTAAGAAAATGGCATTTGCTTCTTGTTTAACCCTTTCCCAAACGGCAATTTTTTAGGGTTGTCCTATTCAAAAGTAGCTGCAGGTGACAATATTGATGTTGTTAAAGATAGAATATAGCTCAGAAAATATTGAGACAAAAGGAGGGTTATCAGCAGTTTCTTCTTTTGTCTCAATGTTTTCCCAAACCTTTTCTATTAGGGATGTCAAAACCAGGTCTTGTTTGGGAAAGGGTTAAGTGAATTGCAAGAAATAGTTGGAATGCTACTTCAACATTATGATCTAAAAATATTAGTATTGCTGTCATTCAACCGCATTGTATAGGGAAGGGGTTGGTCGGTCTCATTTGAATCTGCTGTAGAGGATAAAATGTTGACAAAGACAGATGTGTGTATTAAATAGCACATTAAATACATGTATTGAAACAAAATAATAAAAAAGCGTGGATCGAGTTACCGGCATATTTTCTTTTCCCCCAATGTTTCGCTTGCAATTTCTGATAAGGACATCAAAACCAGATCGCGATTCGAAAAGTATTTAACACTAATATAATATTTATACCATTCGTTCCGTTAGATACAGCAAAGGGATTTTATAAACGTTTCTTCGGTACATTACAAAGCAATTATGTACTTTATTTCTTCAATTAAGACATAATACTAACAGAAATTCGGCAGAACAATAAACCGAAATAGAATAGTTGTTTAAGTACCTATTTAAGTTCTACTTTAGTTCTTACACTTTTATGTCGACTGATTTGTGATGTTTTTACGATGATATACATGTACTATAAATTCTACTCTGGGGAACGGAGTTTAACTAGTAATTAGATTTCAAAATATTATGTACATGTAATTTATTGTAATCAACCTCCATCTTGAGGATTACAACCCATCATTATCCACAAAACTATTCGCGCAACTTCGGGTGTCAATCGTATCAACGGAAATTGACGAGGGTATTCATAGTCAATTTCCATTGTCACAGATGATACCTGTAAATTGACAAAGGTGGCATATCTCTCGTCAGTGGTGGATCCAGGATTTCTGAAAGTGGGGTTCGAATTTACAGTTCAGGGGTTTCGTTTTCCTATTACATGTATTATACAATTTTTGCTGAATTTCTGCATGAAAATGGAATAATTAGGCTTGAACCCCCCGAACCCCCTCGGGATCCGCCACTGCTCGTTAATTTCCGTTGCTATGGATGGCGCGTGACGATGCATGAAGTGATTGGTAGCTAGTGGTGTAAGACTGGTCCATGGCGAAAGCCCGAGAAGAATGCAATACACTTAGCCTGGATCTGGGAAAGGGGCCACCAGTGAAACAGATAAGAGGGAGTGAAGGCATCATAAAGTTTCTATTTTTAAATCCAATTATTGGTACTCGTCTCGAAGACACGATTCATATGAGCACCCACAACATATGTTTTGATAAACAGTTTGTGAAATATTCCACTTTAAAAAGCCACCACCCTTCGCTTGGGTCAAATGTAGCAATGCTGGATAACCTTTTTGCTCAGAAAACATGGAACTTATGGTATTGAACTATGGAAAATTCGGTCTATGGTCCAAGAACTTCCATTTCACCACTTAACCACGGCGCCGTAGAAAAGTCGATACCTAGATACAAGACATTATTTGTGAAAGGCTCTAACCCTTTCCCAAAAGGGAAAAAATAAATGGTCGATCTTGAAAGCTGCTGCGGATGTCAAAGTTGGTTTTTCGAGTATTTTTTTTAAAGAAGGTAATTGTGTACAATGTAGGAAAGGCAATACACTAGGTAATTGCAAAAAATTTTAATGTTCTTCTTTTGCTTCAATGTTTGCCTATGTCCTTTCTAATAGGGACGTCAAAACCATGTTTTGTTTGGTAGTCTTTAACAGAAACAAAGATGCGATAATTGTTCTGCTTTTTATGATAATTTGGTTTATTAGCAATTACTCTTCCTAGTTTCTGTTAATTTCTTGCGTGGATTACAAAACGGTAGGATCTTAAGTTACTAGAATAACAACAAAAGTGGTCGAGTACTCGAAATATCCTTTTTTTGAAGCTTGTTTCATTCATGTTACTTCTTGAAGAATTTATGAACGCTTTCCCAAGAAACAGTGTTTTGGACTAGTAAGAGTTACTATTCAAATAGAATACCCGTGATGTGGCCGTTTGAAAATTCATAAAACATCGGATTTTATCGAGCTGCGTTGTTACTTGTTCGAACCTATTCGGGCGCGGTCGTAAACATTCGGCGGTGGAAAGTTCCACCACCGAATGTTTTCGACGCCGCCCGAATAATTCCGGCTTCGCGAGAATCTCATTAGGGGTGGACTACCTTAAAGTTTGGTCGAGACGACGAAATAAGCGTTATATACAATTTGAAATTTGTGAATATTATGGCACGGAAAAACCGAGGAAAAAATGAACTAAAAAAGGCGTTTTCTAAAATCTGATTGCAACAGCGAATTGAGTGTTGATAAATAAAGGATTTGTGGACAATACGATCAATATAATTTAAACTATCGAGACGAAAGGAGTAAATCAAGGGCGGATCCAGGAATTTTTTCCAGGGGGGGGGGGGGGGATGAGTCCAAGCGCAATATTTTTTTCCTGGGGGGAGGTCCAAGCTCAAATTATGACTTAAAATGCAATGAACATGTATCGTTACACAAAATTTATATAGTCAAAATAAAATTTTCGGCCAATGCCCCCCCCCCCCCGACCCCCCTCTCTAGATCCGCCCATGTAAATGCTACGGTGTTTATCATACATCTTCTTTTTGGGCAAGAAAATCAAGTCTCGTTTTGGACGTGATTAAAATGCACCATATAGCATCTTATATCGGCATGTAACTGGTACCAGATCAACCTTTGACTATGGACATTCTGATCAAGATCAATGTTCTTGCAGTTTGCTATACGTAACCGAGAACAAAATGCGGAATACATTGAAGATTTTCTTGATCAGATTGCAAGGGAGCTAGGGTCAAGAAAAATGTCCCAGAAAGCACTTAAAAACACCATAAACCCAAATCAGCATGAGCATATCGTCGGCGTTAAATACAAAACCTCGTAACTTCATCTCGATTAAGGGGGAATGCTCCAGTTTTTCGGAACACTCGGTCATTACTGTAGTAAATTAAATGTTTCGTACCAATATGTTTCGCGATCATTTTTTTCAATAATATAACACATCATTAAAATTTAATTTTTTCGACGGCAAAAGTGTATTTATTATGCGATACTGATTTCCTCAAGATGGAAATCGATTCAGAGCAAGACAGTCGTAAGTGTGTATGCAGTTACCACTGTTTTGCGTCATTTTATTCATGTGTAGCTAATAAAAATTGATGTAATTCACTAATAAGTGCGCTGACCTATACATTTTCTTTTTGAACTATTACCAGGACATGTTGCTTAATACAATGAGGGAGTTTTATCAAATTCTATTATGTAGAACTTGAAATATTTCCAAAAATATGCAAATTTTGACATAAAACACTCCAGCTTCGTTGATCTAACCGAACATGTGAACATGCTGTTTTATACAATTACGCACTTATAATAGCACATATTTTGGGTTTTCTGTTCTTATTAAATGTGCGACTTTACTTTAAATCCGTTTTCGGCACTAAACGATGAATATACAGCATTTCATTAGCATTTTAGTGACCTAGGACAGGTGCGAGAAAATGTGCATTTTTTCGATGTAGGGGTATGTGATACGAATGGCTATAACATTCAAACAAGATCGCTGACTATCCATTTTTATTTTCTTTTTCAATTGGAAATAACATGTAATTTCAACATACAAAATATAAATAAATTCTATTATTGGGAAAAAATTAAGGAAACTGGAGCATTCCCCCTTCAGATAAAATACCCGTAATGTCGCCATTTTGAGATTTTGAAAAAAAACACCGGCTTTTTTCGAGCGACGTCGTTATTTAACCGAACCTCTTCGGACGCGGTCGTAAACATTCGGCGATGGAGAGTTCCATCGCCAAATGTTTTCGATCGCTCCCGAGTAATTCCGACGTCTTGCGAATCTCATTAAGGGTGGACTACCTTAAAGTTAATTTTGGGGCAGTATAGATCATAACCTGACTGTTCTTATGTAGAGGCGGATCTGGTTCCATGAATATCTCAAATGCCACACGGGGCCTTTTTCCAGATCCTGGTTCACACAGTCTGATACGGATTTACATTTTGGTCGTAGCCCATTCCCACCCAGTGACCCCTTTTGACGCCGCCCCACAAGATAAAGGCTTTGGAAACGATCGTGAAAAATGAAGAAATTGCTTGTCACAAGCAATTTCTTCATTTACCAAAATGTTTTCTACACAGAAAAGCCATTTATTCTTAAATTACATGCACTAAGTCTTGAAAAGGTCGTTTGCAACACCTTTCAAATTGAAAGAGTCTGGAATTTTGTCGTCTGTTATTGGATTAAAGGTAATAAGGACCTCTATTCCATGACCAACTTCAATCGTTTCGATTCAAGTTGATAAATTGAATTTTCTCTTTTCTTCAGGCTGTAGCGGCGACGTTTGGTAAACCAATCATGCCTCACTAAACACCATCACACATTTACAGACATCCAATCTGTTAAATGGTTCAAGATTGACGAACAACGTCTGTAAACTGGACACTGGTTGTTTGTAGAGCTGGTCAGTGGAGTGGTCAGTGGATGTGGTCAGTAGATGACTAATAGAGTTGGTCATTTATAGAAGAAATTACTTAAGAAAAGGGGCAACTGATCGGAAGAGCAAGACTGAACAGTGTGTGCGAGAATATTCAGTAATAAGGAACAGCGTTGTCATTTAGAATTTGAAATAGAATGAGAAGTGGAGATTTTTGAAAAAAATATAATGGTAAAATATAAGTACCGTCAATAAATAGCGTGGTTATTTACTGTGAATCAAGAATTTGTGGTTGCATTTAGAAATTAACTGGACTCGCTTTGCAATCGAGCCATTGTACAAAATTAATAGTCGAATTTGTGTGAAATAAGAAATGGATCTACCATTTAGCGGAAGAAATTACTTTTAACGGGAATCAGAACTTTGCGAATCAAGAACCCATCATTGAATCTGTTAGTTTTAGTGTAGAAAGTTGTGTTAAAACATGGAAGGTAGCGGACCAAGTGCCCCTAGCGCCACCACACCAGCCGGTACTTCTATACAAAATGATATTCGTGCTAAACAACAGGAAATAGCCTTACGGGTAGGTTATAACTTTTTAATTTCTTTTCATTTTAAAGCCAAATGTCACGTCCTTAAGAACTTAATGAATATATACATGTAGTATAAGTAAGGAGAGGAAAATGAAGATATTTTCTTGTTGTTTTACCCCTCTCCTGTCTGGCTCAAATTGTGCTAATTTAATTTATTCATTTTTATGAAGAAATAAGTTCAATTAAGCAAAACATTTTCTTCAAAATAAAAATTTACAACCACACAATAGAAAATGCCGACAAAACCAGAGGCAATTTGGAGAAAGGGCCGGCTGAATGTTTGGTCTTTTTTGTTGGGAAACAAGAGAAGATAACTGGCTGCGGTTCCCCAATACATTCCGGTAGGTGACATGTCAAATACCGACCTATCTGGTTTGAGCCGTATGAGATAGTAACATGTCGAACTATTTTAATGTGTCAGCGCCCGTCAAATGTGTAGTAATATTACCCTAATTTGGATAAAGTGATACGGTCCATAAGACTGGTTAATATTTCGTAAAATGTGACATGTACTGACAGGGCAGGGAATCCAGGCCGGTTACCCTATTACCAAACGGTAAAAAATTTAGGCTTTTATATCTAAATTCAAAGATGTTGCAGACGACAATTTCAAATGAATGAAAGATTATGTTGTTTGGTAATTTTGCTTTGAAAACATTGTGGAAAATGAAGAAATTGCTTGTTACAAGCAATTTCTTCATTCCCCACAATGTTTTCCATAACCATTATCTTGTAGGGAGTCAAAAAGAGGTACTTTGTGGTAATGGATTAATGGCGTTCATCATATAGACTAGCGAAATGTTATTGAATGATTTACGTAGTAATGTTACCTAACATAAGTTAATCAACTCGTGCAGACATTTTATTGCCCATCATCCAGTAACGAACTACTTCTGTATTTATAACGCATGATGAGAAAAGCATTACAGGAAAGTGATATTATTTGCCTTTCGTTGTTAGTTCGTTATTATATTATTGCTGTTATGGCTCACGATAAATGACCTGGCAGATAGCTAGAGGTGCTCTACCAGGTCAATTGTCGAAACCTATAATAAAGATTAAATTTCCGAAACTAAATCTGGTAGTGGCGTTCTTTGGAGAAAATTCGAGACATATGAAGTGAAAAAATAATAACAAAATATTACTTCTTTTGACTCGATATTCACCGAGCTATACACTATCTTTATCAGCATCCTTTTCCTTAGGCGCGTTCTTTAGAGCGAGATTTCTTGAGATATCTTGAGATTTCTTAAGATGTTTTAGGATAAAGCGTTCTTCTGAGCAAGATTTTTAAGACGATCACTTTGAGCCGCCATTTTTCTATACTTCTTTCGGAACACCCCGGTAAATTGACCGAGTTGTTCCGAATGCTCAATGATTCATAAACCGCGGAGTTCCGAATGCTCCGTACTTCATACAAATGACGTCATGATGACGTCATTTGCATGAAGTATGGAACATTCGGGACACCTCGCTTATAATCTCGGTCTTAAAAACGCTGTATCAAAACATCATAAGAAATCTTTAAAAATCTCGCTCTAAGGAACGCGACCCTTGTTTCTATAGCAGCTTTTTAATTCGAACACATCAAGTATAAATACGTTGGGGGAAAGAGGCACTAATTTCAAGTACCGAGGCTCTAGTATTTATTATCCTTAAAATATTATTGAAATTTAGAAGAACGTGACTATATATCTGGGGGTAACTTTTGTTAAGCAATTTTATAATGCAGCTTGTTTCTAACTTTTCAAATTTGGGTTAAAATCATTTTTTTATACAATTTCTTTACAACAATATTTCAAATTTTGGTTCGAGTTTGAGATTTTACACGTTTGAAGTGTGACGACAAACAAGGTAGAAGAAGAACTCTGAAAATCACACATGGAATCAGTACCTTGTATGTCCTCTTTTAGCCTTTATGTTTTCTTTTCTTAAGAATTCATATCATATTTCCTTCTTGTAGTCGATAAACATTGATAAAGAGAACAAAGGGGTGGTTTGAATAAGATGATTGTAACCAGTGTTTCCATTTTTTCTCTCAAGATTTCCAAGATACTCCTTAAACAGGTTAAAAGTATGGAAAATGTTACGTCTTGGTCCTATAGATTTGATTAGGAATTGTTCCTAGTAAAGATATGTCGACTTATGCATTTTTAATGATATCTTACGAGAGTAATATCTCTTATAAACCTATATAAAATTCTGTGATAAGGTTAATTGTTTTTCGGGACAAAAGTTATCCCCTTTCCAGACACCATAAAATGTTGATGTCCAACGTTTTACTCTTTATTCTGCATTCGATTTCGTCTTTGATAATATTTGGTGAGTAAATTTTGAACTAACTGAGATTGAATGCCATTGCAGGTACCAATGGCAGATAAGCATACTAGTGTTTGCAATTACAAGAAGAAAGCACTGGATACCAAAAATACCGGAATCCAAATAGATATCAACTGTGCAAGAAACCAACTGTTTTCCGTTCGCATCTGTTCGCAATTAACACAAGGTCTGAGTACATTGCCAGATAAATAGTTTATAAACATATTTTCTTCCGTTTTGTTGCCTTTACCTCACAAACAATTAGGAAAGCTGGCAGCGGCAGAATAAGTACTATAGGCTTTCATCACTAGTCCAAACAATACCAGGTTTGCAAGTCTGCGGATCAAAATATTGATAGTTTACCCTTAAACCTTTCTCGAACAGCAAAAATATCAGGGTTGTCCAATAGGTAACGATTTTATCCAGATAACCGTGACGCAATTTCGGACAAATGATAGCATTTCGAAGGTGTTGTTTAAAAATATCGCAACTACTTCTTGATTCAAGGAATAGTTACGAAATCTTTAAATAACACCGATGGTTTATCAATACATAATGGTAAAACAAGTCTATTTTTAACACAAATTTGACAAAATGAATATTGGTAAAGATAATGATTGGTGTATAATAGGCCTTTAGCACAGCAAATCTTGAGGCAAAATGAGAAAATGCTGTCTATCAACATTTCTTCTTTTTTATCAATGTTTTCCCAAGATAAGGCGCCAAAACTAGATTTTGTTTGGGAAACGGTAGACTATTTTTCTCAATAATGAAATCATGGACAATCAGCATTTGACCATCTATCATGACGAAGCCGATATAAGAGATTGTTTATAAAATGATTTATTTTTATATTGAAATGGACGTCACAAAACAAAGATTCGTGCCAATGACGTATTTCAAAGACATCTAATTATTTATTCTCTTAAATAAAAATGGTATATCTTAATCTTAAGAACATACCGTATGGTTATTTAACCATTTTCCAAAACTTCACATGGCGTTAGCGTCTATTATTGCGAAAGGCTGGGGAAATATTGAGACAAAGATGAAGGTGCTTCTAACCAGCATTTTCTTCTTTTGCCATAATACTGTCAGTGCAATACATTGTACAAAAAAATTTCTTTATCAAAATTCAATCATCAGCAACAGTATATTAGTTGGAACAGACTTACATTATTATGTGTTGTTTGGGAAAGGGATAATAAGGAAATGCGTGCTGTTTATTATTCTTTCGTTGATATCCTCTCAAAAGAAATAGTTCAGACAGGCCAAAACACAATACTGACATTTTCTACCACCATCAGAGTAAATTATTTCTTTTTGCAAAAGGATGTCCTTGAATTCACGCTGAATAGCTAACACCTAGACTAGGTTTCAGTCTGGTCTTTTCCCCATTTTACTTTTTCAACGCGATCCAAACTTCCGACATGTGGGAAAGTGTTTAACCCTTGCCCAAACTACAAAATTCTAGGGTAATCCAAATTGAAAGCTTAGGCAGACGACAAAATGGATGCTGATAAAGGTTGGATTTATGTATGTTATAGACAGGAAAACATTGAGGCAAAAGGACAAAATGCTGATCATCAGCATTTTTTTCTTTTTCCTCATTGATTTCCCAAGCCTTTTATATTAGGGACGTCAAAACCAGACCCTGGTTTCTCGAAAAAAGCTTAAGTACGTTCTCATGCTCAAATCTGAGGACCGTGCTCAAATCGAACGAAATCCACGTGAACTTCAATCGAATGCCCTTCAAAGTTGGAGCGTATTCCTTTGAAGTTGAGCATATTCTCATGAGTATGTACTTAAGTTTTTTTCGAGAAACCGGGGCCTGGTCTTGTTTGGGAAAGGGTAAAGAGACATACCCTAATGTAGTCCAGAGTTGATACATTTATGTTGCTAATGACACGTCCATTGACCAATGACCAATCAAATAACATTATTCGATGCGGACCTTCAATTATGTTATCAACATATCTCTGACACACATGAATTTCCATTTATCTGAAGTAGTGATCTTAACATTCCATCGGTGTTATGCAAAGGCTCGTAACAACAGCTTGATTAAAGTGACATTTCAGATTTTTTTTTGTCATAAATTTTACTTTTATTTTTATCTGAAAGAGCATATTTCCTTATGAAAATTCTGAAAAATTCAAGCCAAAATATTGCGCCGTTTACGAGAAATGTATATTTTTGTGTTAAAATTGAACAAATTGTTGTGGACAACAGTTCGGTTTATATGCAATTTATAGTCAGGACAAAATTCTGAAAAAATCGCTTAGTTTTGAAGGTATAGGCATTTCGTGAAGAAAAGGGTTTGAGATCAATTCTAGGGGTATATGGGTATGCTGAATCCGAAAAACAATGTTGCCAAGCTGAAAAATGACTCCTTCATCATCTAATTTGCATATTTTCAAAATGGCCGCCAAAATTTTAAAAAATGCAAAAATAATGTTGTTATTTATCATTTTTCGACCTATTTTGTTCTAAATATCGCACATTTCATGTTTAAAGACTAAACATAAATGATTTAACACGTAAATGAGAAAAAATGATATTCATTTTTGGCAATTACCGTATAAATGGCAATAAATCGCATTTAAACAATAACATTTATCTACATTTTATTTTCACGTATGAAATGCAGTGAAAGTATTCAAAATATTATTTTAAAAATGCTTTGCGTTAAAGGTAAAGTTTCAAAGGCAAATATGATACAGAACGAAAACTTTGAGCACAAGTCCTTTTACCACGTATTCAAGCTTTTAGCAAACCTCAAACATGCCAATTTTAAAACCGTGTACATAATGTTTCACATAATTCTGCAAAAATAATGATAAATCTTATCCTTTATATTGAAATCCAAAATTGTTGCCAAGATATCTACAATTAATTCTTAAGAATATGAATCAGTGTCCAAACATTTTGGAAAACGGTTTACCGTATTCGTTGTAATAAAATACAGTGTAGTGTGGAAAATTTCATTTTGTGGCAAATTCCACTTTTTGCACTTTCATATACATACACTCATGACTCCAAAAAATTATTTTACTTTACATTTTTGATATCCTTAGAAATTAAAACGTGTATATTTGAAATTGAACACATATTAAACAGGTAATCAACTTAGGCATTGGACTTAAAAAGTACCAATATCCTAGGTTTTCAAATTTTGATAATTTACAAAAAATAATTGAATGTGACAAACTTAATTCACTATGGCACGTTGAGCTTGATTTTTTTCAGAGGAAAAACTAGTTGTTTACTTTGACAATATTTCAAAGAGACAACTTATTTATCTAACTACGAAAAAGAGAAGACTAGAATTTGGATATAGTCACTAATATACTATGTAATACAGATTTTCTAGTCAACAAATGCACAACACATAAACGTTAATGATTGAATTGGGTTAAATTTTCAATATGATTACAGTGTCTGGTACACATTTCCATTATGTTCCTGACATTTTTCGCACAGGTAAAGAACAAGATCCAACCAAAGTCAATAGCTGCTTATCACAAGTACATGTAGATGATATGTAAGCGATTCATCCTTTGGTTACAGAATCTTTTTTGCAATACGTCAAAAATGATGTTGACACCAATGGGTTCGAACCAGTAAGCCCTGTATAGATAGTCTCTGGTGTTATTTATTGAAGTTTCGCAGCTATATCCGAAACTGTTAGGACTATATCATCTATTTAATAATAATATGTAAATTATTGACAGTTTCATCGAGAACCCCTATCATAAGTTGTGCGCTGTCGAAGGATAGACATGAAACATTTGTTTAAAAATAGTCCCCTTTTTAGCTATGCTCGTGGTAAGGGCCATATCATTTGCCATGGATTGTCATACAGATAAAATATGAATTTCTTGGTGTATACCTCCATGCTTTCAAATTTGATACATCAATGAAGGGTCAAATACGGTTGCCATACCAGATATTTTGATAAGAATGGCTTAAACAGAGGCATTTGAGTCTTCAAGACTTAACATTTCTTCACACAGGGTAACCTAAACTGAAAGGCAAGTAAGAAGGAAATGATTATGAATAGAGAAGTGGTTTTCCGCTTGATGCTGCACAGAGACATGGGTAGCTTCACAATCATAGACATGAAGGAATCAAATGCTGACATGTCAAGTTTGCTTTGTCATATAATCAGTTTGAAGAATACAGTCTGAAGCTTATGTTCAAGTATTAACTCATATTATTCATATGTTTACGTCATTTCATCGGTTCTCATGTATGAATAATCTCAAATAGGTACACTAAGTCTCAATATCCAGCTCCATCTGTTAAGAAAGTTTATTCCGAGTGACGGAAAAATTAGATATGTTACACGGAATGAAATATTGTAATGACATTTTTTGGAAACGAACGTTAGGTATATTTCATATGATGCTATTGTACTGAATACAAATATTCTGTTCAATTTCTTTGATATTACTGCACTTTGTTGCTGACCAAATATTTGTAAAATGTATTTAAATGTGGTAAGTTTTAAGATGCGCTTTTAGTATTCTTAAAAATACAATAATCGACTTATCTGCATGTATCAAAAATGTTGTGTTTGTTGACAACGCCTACGTTATTTCTGATCAAGACATCTGACTTATATCTTCTATTCAAAAGTTTCATTTTAATACTCCTTGAGATAAGTGTAGTTGTCGTTTTTTCATGTGTGTTTCTAGACAACTGTTCGACGTCCTAACAGGGGCCCCATGCTAGTATGTCAAACATAAAAGCAGGTAAAATATTTTTAAAAAAAATATCGTATGGATTGGTCAAACTGTATATATAGATACTTACTGTATGATAAAAATTTGCATCAAATTTATTTAGTTCTAAATAATGTTTGTATTTAACTTTACTTACAACATTGTTAGTTTCTAATAATGTTTACAAGAAACTGATCCTCGATGGAAATCTTAGTACCAACGATATAATCCTTTTTGGCACAGAAAATGTGATGTGCATACCTCTTAGCAAACTGTAAATGTTCCCATGTTTTTCTGATTCCTGAAATATCTAGCATGGCCCCATTAAATAGAAAGGGAGATGTCTAATCAACAGCGACAAAAAATTAATTTTGTACAGGATCGTTATACGCTAGCACTTACAGTTAGATTATATGAACGCAACAATTTCCTATTTGAAAATTGGACACATTCACTTTCTTAAACATGCAACCCAATTCAAAAAACTGTATATGGGGTTTGTTATTGGCTTTATTGGAATAAGTACGGTATTTAGCTCTTACGACATTTTATGTTATAAAGTCAATTCTGGTATCAATGAATTCAGACAAAAAATTTCCATAATGCAAGTGGGATTACTGAGCTCTTTCCGATCGATTCATAAGTACCCAAGATTTGTTAAAATATTTCAGCTTTGCATTATTTTGAAAATGACAAATCATCTTACGTAGCCTAAAATTAAATTGTCCAAAATTTTTGGGTTAATCAAATTGTAAATGTAAACATCTAAAATGGTACGATTGACAAAAGTTGTGTGTTTTAACAGCGCATTTTTAAAAAATGCAACATGAAAGTGATACTCTGTATGTTTAAAAGGGTTTTATTGCCCGTGATACGGTAAAAGATTATCAAAAATAGTGCCAAAGAGGTTCTATTTACTTTTAGAATAATTTACTCATTAGTTTTAAACAATTTATAGTATTATATCTGAACAATTTGGTTAAGATTATGCCTAAAACTTTGATATTATATGGCAGATTTGATTTTTTGGCGGCCATTTTAAAAATATGCAAATTAGATGATAAAAAAGCCATTTTTTCCTCGTTCTCCTAGTAAACCATTTAGTTTTAGTCTGTAAACATGAAATGTGGGATTTTTAGAACATAACATGTCAAAAAATCATTAAAAAACAACATTATTATTGCATATTTGAGGTTTTGGCGGCCATTTTGAAAATATGCAAATTAGATGATGAATAAGCCACTTTTCAGCTTGGCAACATCGTTTTTCGGATTCAGCACACCAAATTACCCCTAGAACTGATCTCAAACCCTTTTCTTCACAAAATGCCTTTGTGTGATAACTTTTCTGAATTCGTGCTCTGACTATTATCGATTATGTCTCAACTTTGAATGCGTGTTTCTCGCTTATTGGCAACAACTTAAAAAAACTAATACTATTTATACTCATTAGAATAACCAATCTTGGCATCAAGACAGACTTTAAAAAATTGAAATTGGAATGAAATGTCCCTTTAAAGCAGTTGTTACGAGGCTTTGCAATAACACCGACGATTTCCTAGAAGATCCCATTTCTCATATTAGATGAGGTTTTGCAATAACACTGACGAATTCCTAGAAGACCCATTTCTCATATTAGATTTATACAAACTGTCAGTGGTTTGTACTTATCAACCTAGACGTGAATCAAATCAGATAAGATAACTTGTCACTCAGGCCTAGACAAATGGTTCTTATGTGTAGAAATATTAGTATCAAGAGAGATTGAATTGTCTAGGCCACCAAAATGATTATCTGTCTTTGTGCATGTATTTGTATTTTTAGCTCACCTGAGCACAAAGTGCTCGAGGTGAGGTATTGTGATCGGTCTGTTGTCCGGCGTCTGTCTGTCTATCTGTCTAACTGTCCATCCGTCAACTTTTCACAAAAAAATCTTCTCCTCCTAAAGTACTGGGCAGAATTCAATCATATTTCACACATATGATCTATGGGTCATGCTTTTCCAAAATACTTCAAAGAATTTGAATCGGGGCCATAATGGGGTCAAAAAGTAGGTCACTAGGTCAAATCTTCTTTCTGCTCTAGGGGCCATATTTGTAGCTCAATTGTTGTGAAAATTGATCAGAATATTTGTCTTGATGATATTTAGGTCATGATAAAAATAGGTCAAGCCAGGTCAAAAACTAGGTCACTAGGTCAAATATTGTAAAATCCATCTTTTTACACTGGATGTGCCAATTTTGGTCCAAACATTGTAGAAATTGTCATGAATGATTATTTTGATGATATCAAGGTCAAGTCAAGAAGTGGGTCATGCTTGGTCATTAACTAGGTCAAGAGGTCAAATCTTACGAAATCCTTTCTTTTGCTCTGGAAGTGCCAATTCTTGTCCAAACTTTGTCAAAATTGTCCTCAATGTCTATCTTGATTATATCTATGAAATGATGAAAAGTGGGTCATACAAGGTCAAAAACTATGTCACAAGGTCAAGTCTTTTAAATTCCTTCATATTGTTATGGACATGCCAGTTTTGGCCCAAACTTTCTCAAAATTGTCCTGAATGTTTATCTTTAAAATGATATTTAGGTCATGTCAAGAAGTGGATCATGCCAGGTCATAAACTAGGTCATGAGGCCAAATCTTGTAAAATCCTCCCTTTTGCTCTGGAAGTACCAATTTTGGTCCAAACTTTGTCAAAATTGACCTGAATGTTTGTTTTGATGATATCTTGGTCATGATAAATGGTGGGTCATGCAAGGTCTAAAACTAGGTCACAAGGTCAAATATTACAGAATCCTTCCTTTTGCTCTAGAGATGCCAATTTTGCCCCAAAACTTTGTCAAAACTATCCTAAATACTTATCTTGATATCTAGGTCATTTACAAAGTATGGGTCATATAAGGTCAAAAACTAGGTCATTGGGTCAAATATTGGTTTTGCTTTAAGAACGGAAATATATATTTAAACATTGTGAAAATTGTTCAGAATGTTTATCTTGACAAAATTTGGGTCATTTGAAAAGTGGGTCATGTGAGGTCAGAAACTAGGTCACTAGGTCAAATCTTGTTTTTCGACTCAGAACCAAAATATTTACTCAATCGTTGTGAAAGTTGTTAAAAATGTATATCTTGATGATATCTTGGTGATATGAATAGCAGGTCATTTGAGGTTAAAAACTAGGTCACTAGGTCAAATTTTTGTTTTAGCGCTATGAACCAAAATATTTACTTTATCATTGTGAAAATTGTTCAGAATGTTTATCTTGATGACATCTTGGTGAATGTCAAAAGTGGGTCATGCGCAGTCTAAAACTAGGTCACTAGGTCAAATCTTGTTTTTGCTCTTGGAACCAAAATATTTACTTTATCGTGAAAATTGTTCAGAATATTTGTCTTGATGATATCATTCTGGTCAATGTAAAAAGGAGGCCATGTGAGGTCAGAAACTAGGTCACTAGGTCAAATCTTGTTTTTCCTCCAAGAACCAAAATATTTACTCAATCATTGTTAGAAATGTATATCTTGATGATATCTTGGTGATATGAATAGAAGGTCATTTGAGGTTAAAAACTAGGTCACTAGGTCAAATTTTGTTTTTGCTCTAAGAACCTAAATATTTACTTTATCATTGTGAAAATTGTTCAAAATGTTTATCTTGATGATATCTTGGTGATGTGAAAAGTGGGTCATGCGAGGTCTAAAACTAGGTCACTAGGTCAAATCTTGTTTTTGCTCTAGGAACTAAAATATTTACTTTATCCTTGTGAAAATTGTTCAGAATATTTATCTTGATGATGTCTGGTCAATGTGAAAAGGAGGCCATGTGAGGTCAAAAACTAGGTCACAGGGTCAAATCTTGTTTCTGCATCTAGAACCATAATGATATCTGAATCGTTGTGAAAATTGTTCAGAATGTTTATTTTGACAATATCTGGGGCATGTATAAAATGGGTCATGGGAGGTCAAAACCTGGGTCAAATTTTTGGCCCTCTTGTTTCTTCTAAGTTTCATATGTGAGAGCAATTTGCACGGATTGACCACTGTCGAAACTTTTCACACTCTACCCGATGTTCGTAACCGCAGTAACGCACATCCAATATGTTGGAGGGACAAACAGGTGAGTTTAACAAGCATCGATTTCAGGCACTATCTCAATGCGTTTGTTATATGTTTTTACGAACTTGATCAATACTAACCCTGTAAACAATGTCGCACTCTCTTTATTCTGATATACTAGTATTTATTTAGTAGGCCAATATCGGAGCTCGAACAAATGGCATGATGTGCGTAACTGCAATACTGTTAACTGACCTATTTTCAAGTTACGGTTACGCACATCATCGTGATTTTTCAAAGCTTTCATACTAACCTAAAAAGGTAAATTTCAATTCAAACTATTTTTATTATAAAAAAAACATTGTATTGGCGAAGAAAATCGAACGAATAATACGTCCAGTTATACAAATAAAAGCCCTAATTTTGAAGTCGCCATATTGGATGTGCGTAACTACAGTTACGAACATCAGGTTATACCCCGTGAAAGTATCACCTTTTTCTTGTTTGGTCGAACAATTATTTTCAAGATGTCAGAGTTTTGTGCTTATCAGTTTAGACGTGAATCAAATCAGATAATTTAATATGTCACCCAGTCCCCAATAGTACAGTCACGATATCATGGCACATGTTAACCCATTATCAAAAAACACAATTGTAGTGGGCCCAAAGTCAAAGATGTTGAGGATGACAATTTCAAGTAAATCCAATGTAGTAAATCAAATGTTACATATATTTATATTCTATGGAAGAAAACATTGTGGGAAATGAAGACATTGCTTGTCACAAGCAATGTCTTCATTTTCCATAATGTTTTTCGAAGCATTTATCACGTGAGGAGTCAAAAAGAGTCAATGTGAGGGAATGGGTTAACAAATTTTACAAAGTCCTCATAACCTAAATAAAATTTTGCATACGTTGTTTCGAATCTTGCAGGTGTAAAACCAGTATTTTCTCTTCTGTCTCATTGTTTTCCATGCTTTCTCATATATTGTAATAATCATTTGTCGTATATTTTCTCAATTTTGACCGGCTTAAATTGTATTGCATGTCAAAGCTCTAAAAGGCGCTAAATTCCGCTCGAGAAACCAACTTTCGCCACCACAGACACTACTTTTACCATTTTTCTGTCATTTTAATCCCATGAAAGATAGATTGGACCAGATTAGGCGCTTGGTTTTGTCTAGAATTTCCGACAAATTGGCCTTAAGTAGAAAATCGTGGAAGCGCTAAAAGCATAATAATCCCCATTAAAGTGTCTAGGTTTCGCCTTTACGTTCAGAATTCTCTATTTCTAATCTTGTTTGACAGGTTGGAATGGGCCACTTTGTCTGACAATAACACGGAATTATATATTAGGGCTTATTAAATGGGGCACAAGGCGTCGACCTTGCTCAGACGACTTTGCTCGCACACATGTGTACATCAATAATTCTCCATTCATATTCGTATTTTACAGGATAGTATTTAGTGTTCGACTATCTTTTTTACCCATGAAATTGCAGTACAGTTTTGAAAGCTCGTCACTATATTTCGCATAAACGAAACTGCCGGCTAGCTTATGTGACGTATATAGCCACGCCCCTATCTCCTATGAACCGCTAGCAAACACAAAATCAGATAGAGTCTGTATAGTATATTCTACGCGATATAAACATCCAATGCGCTGGGATAAGCAAAATTATCGGTATTCAGTTTTAGAATAATATCAAATCAACATTGCGACCTTGTTCTTCTATTCTAGATTATGTTGACGCGCATCTTCAGGCTCGCTTAAGGTAGGCTACCCCTAATGAAATTCGCTCGACTTCGGGATTATTCGGGTGAAGTCGAAAACATTCGGCGTAGGAACTCTCCACCACCGAGTGTTTAAACGACCGTACCGAATAGGTTCGGATACGTAAGGAGGCCGGTTGAAAAAAAAATCCGATGTTTTATGAATTTCGAAATGGTCACATTACGGGTATTCTAGCTTAAATGATAGAGGGCTGATCTGGAATTGGAATCGTTTTGACATTTTGGACTAACATGGATCCCAATCAGGTTGCACATATTGCATTCAGATCCGAATCAATTCGGATCACTGACGGTAACCACAGGAAATTGGGCGGCTAATAGAGTCCGATATGGATCTTGATCAGACTGCACATTTGTGCAGGTTGATCTAGATTCATGTTGGCCTCAAATGCCATATTGGGCGCCTTTCCTCCCATCCAGGCTAAATCAAAGATTTCGGTGGCGGACATTATTTACATGAACAGATGTTTCTAATTATTCATTACAACTAGTTAACACAGATATTTACCTGACGTGAAAAGTCCGATAACCTATCACATATATAAAATTGGTTCTTGCTGACACGTTTATCTCCCTTGTAATCAGCGGTAGATGTCAATTAGTTTTTATGTGTCGAAAAGCTTACATGGTTCATTATACTCTCCAACGCCGAGGTCTATTGATTAACCATCAAATATGACCTCTGCCGTTTTTGGTACACAAACAGCCTATTTGGTCGTCATAATCTAATTATAGCACATCATTTGAATCATCGAATCAAAATCATTCAGCTTTATCTTGCATGATCATTACGTATACATTACGTCGCTTCTATTTTTGGCTGAAGCCGGTAACATTTGAATTATCGAATCAAAATCATTCAGTTTTATCTTGTTTGATTACGTATACATTACGTCGCTTCTATTTTTGGCTGAAGCCGGTAATTTGAAGCGTCAGCCAATGAAAGTTTGTATCAGCTTTTTAAATTGTTTTGATGTGTAAAGCCAACGATTGGATACCGAAATCCCGCCAAGGCCTCGAGATTAGACGTGAAATGACCCCGCGGGAACAGAGCATCATTATATCATAATGGAATGAAGAGAAAATGTGCTCTGTTTTTAAGAGAGTAGGTTCATTAGTATAGGAATTAGTATAAATATAATTGAGCTAGGATATTGGAATGGATTCCTTAAAGCATAGTAGACCAACATGGATCCAGATCAGCCTGTACATACGCATTCAGGTCCACATAGTGCTCTTATAGCTTCTTCGTTTGCTTTTGCAATAATAATTTTACAAAAATGATACTTATTCGACTGCCTTTTACCACTGATTGGTATTGGTTTAGAAATACCGTTTTATAAAATGATATACAAAGGCCCGCTTCAAGACCCTGGCTCAATAGCAATGGTTTCTGTGCTAAAACTAGAATAGGTTTAATGTTATATTTTGATAAATTGTCAGTATTGTTATAGAATCTCGTAACTACGGCTTGATTCAAGCCGTATTTACGAGATTTTATAACAACGCATACGAAATATTTATGTTTGTCCGAAATTACGTCACGTTTAACTGGATAAAATCATACCCTATTTGTTGTTCGATGGCTATGATTTTAACTGAAATAAGCCCATTCTTTCATGTACGAGTAGTACTCATACTAGTGTCGTCTACGTTTAACCCTTTCCCAAACGGCACAATTTTAGGGTGATCCACTTCAAAAATTGCCACAAATGACAAAACTGAAGTTATTATAGACATAATTTGTGTAAAATATGGCATAGAAAATATTGAGACAAAAGGAGAAACTGCTGGTTATCAGCAGTTTCTTCTTTTGTTTCATTGTTTTCCCAAGTATTTTCTATCAGGGACGTCAAAACCAGGTCTTGTTTGGGAAAGGGTTAACCCATGATTTTATTTCCATAATTAGCGAAAAATTAATCGAAATAGGAAAATATGCAACCATGTGGTATATGTAATATGAATAGGATTTGAAATAATTATCAAAAAATAAACAACACTGACAGCGAAGAAGACAGCGATATAAATGGTTAAAGAAATAGATGAATGGATAAGATTTTAGTGCCAGAGAATGCTCGTTGTGATTCCTAGAGGAATGGTGGACAACGACACGAGCGACCGCGTTTATCCATAAAGCCCTCTCATCAGCATTTTTTGTTGTTGGTGCGCTCCGTATTCTTCTTTTCCTTTAACGTTTTCTTTAATCCTTTTTCGTTCAATGATGTTTAAACTCATTGTTTTGGAAAATATCTAATTATTTATCAATATGGTTATGAAATCAATTAAAAATAAAGAATGGAAATTATTATCATTGTTTTTAAAGAGGCAATTTAACTTTATCTGTAAGTAATGCACGTGTGCATGCTTTAAGGAATCTGGGAAATTAGGAGATAAGATAACAAGAATGAGAAATGTAGCGCTTATTTCATCTTACAGAAAACTGAAACTGATTCTTTTCGCAAGAGAATTAGATGATATAAACCGCAAATTTTAGCGATATCATCTAATTTAGTGAATTGAAATTGGAAAGAATATTGCTGATTTGTAGCCGGACATTGTGCAAGCAAATGCGGTCTAGATATTAGAGATCCCACTTAACCCTTTCCCAAACAAGACCTGGTTTTGACGTCCCTAATAGAAAAGGCTGTGGAAAACATTGAAACAAAAGAAGAAACTGCTGATAACCAGCAGTTTCTCCTTTTGTCTCAATATTTTCTGTGCCATAGTTTACACAAATCCTATGTCTGATAACATCCATTTTGTCATTTGTGGCACTTTTTGAAGGGGATCACCTTAAAATTTTGTCGTTTGGGAAAGGGTTAAACAAATGAATATTTGTGTAGGTTGTCCTAAATTTTGGCAGGAATATGAATGAGAGACTTAGATTGTGTCAAAAGAAATCTTTTGATGGATCTTTAAAGTTCAAAGCATTTTATAAAAATTGTGATCAGTGCTGGAAACGTTAATATCATAAGTCTCTGGGAAATGGGAACGTATGAGCCAGCCAATCTAATATGACATTTCATGCAAAAACCTCATAACTGCAGCTGAAACAAGCTGTAGTTACTGGTTTTTAGTTGAAAAGCGATGGCATGTAGTTGACTGTAGATTAACGTTAGGCACTCTGACTTGAAAAATTGACCAACCGCTACAAACGCTAGAGACATTTGTTGGGAAGGGAATGAGCCACACAAAGCTATGTCAGCTATCATGCCATTCTCCCCGCTTAGTGAACGTTCTTTTCTCTCACATATCATCTCTGCTAGGGGCTTTCTCGGCTAGAGTCCACGAACCGTGGTCTGCCGAAGGATAACGTCTTTAAAGTGACATTTCAAAATTTTTTGTCATAAATATTACTTTTATTTTTATCTGAAAGAGCATATCGTCCCTTCACAACCAGAAGTGGCTATCAGCAGTTAAATTTTAACTGCTGATATCCACTTCTGGCTGTCAAGGGACGATATTTCCTTATGAAAATTCTGAAAATTTCAATCCAAAATATTGCACCGTTTACGAGAAATTTATATTTTTGTGTTAAAATTGAACAAAATGTTGTGGACAACAGTTCGGATTTATATGCAATTTATCGATTATGTGTCAACTTTAAATGCGTGTATCTCGCTTACTGGCAACAACTTAAAAAAACTAAAAGTATTTGTACTCATTAGAATACCCAATCTTGGCATCATGACATACTTTAAAAAATTGAAATCGGAATGAAATGTCCCTTTAACCATTGTGTAACTGTTTAATCTCTTGTATTAGACATTACAGAAAGTAAATATCATTCTGTTAGCATCAAAAGTGCAAATTTAAGTATAGATATAATTAAAATGGGACTATTTTTTTCAAATCTCCTATTATTCGTATCGTTATGTTTCATATTCTTCCGCAGCCCTGTACAGAGGCGAAATTAAAGAGCCTCTGTGAAAGAGATTGCTATCAAACTATGTTCAAATGGCTGTAACTAAACTTATCTCGTGTCTCGGGCCCATTCCTTGTCTCCCTCCCGCAAATCACACTTTATCAATAAAGATATCCGTATCGGAGATGATTTCCTGATTTTGCAATTGGTAATAAATTGACAGCATTCGGTCAATGTTATTCGCGTTTTCAAAGTTCGACCGACGTGTCGGAGGTGAAGTAATAAAATACGTCGTATATGTCTTATGGCAAGATGGTGCTTAAGTTCACCATTATAAATACTAAACCCATGTAACGTCCCTCAACCCTAGCCCAATTTGCAAACAAGCTCTGGTTTTGACAGACCTAAAAGGAGAATTAAATCGCTGGGCAAGCAAAAGAAGAATATGCTGATCATTTTCGAATCCTGTCGTACTCGTTTCTGTGCAATATCTTACAAAAATCCGTTTTACGAACAATAAATATATCCGTCTGCATTAGCTTTCAAATTGAACCAATCAAGAATTATATGTCAACCCTTTCCCAAACAAGACCTGATTTTGACGTCCCTAATTGGGAAAACATTGAAACAAAAGAAGAAACTGCTGATAAACAGCAGTTTCTCCTTTTGTCTCAATATTTTCTATGCCATATTTTACACAAATCCTATCTTTTATAACATCCATTTTGTCTTTTGTTGCAGTTTTTGAAGTTGATCACCCTAAAAATTTTGTTGTTTGGGAAAGGGTTAAACCAGCGTGAAGCCGCTGTGCAAAGAAAGAAACTTCTAATTTTCTTCAGACTCGACGCTGTGCAATGATGTTCTATTTGTTGTAACATGACAAAATCAGTACGTAACAATATATCGCCTACAGCACTTAACTGATATAAAGTCATAATAAAAACCTCGCTCATCACAGCTTTTTGTCTGTCTTCGTCAACATACAGTTTGGAGAATAGATAATGATGTAATCGTAAAATGGCCGTATATCTTCTGTATGAAGTATTTATCACAATCTCTCTTAACCCTTTCCCAAACAGCAAATTTTTAGGGCGATCCACATCAAAAACTGCCGCAAATGACAAAATAGATGCTATTAAAGATATAATTTGTGTAAAATATGATAAAGAAAACATTGAGACAAAAGTAGAAACTGCTGGTTATCAGCAGTTTCTTCTTTTGTTTCAATGTTTTCTCAAGCCTTCTCTAATAGGGACGTCAAAACCAGGTCTTGTTTGGGAAAGGGTTAAAAAAGCTCTGGTTTGGAATATCTGATAGGAAAAGAGTTGGTAAAGCAATGAAACAAATAAATGACGATGATAATCATATTCTCTTCTTTCTTAAAAACTTTATTTTTATGCTTGATAAGTTTTGTCTGTGTTAATGATTGGGAAAACAATTTCATGTATCTAAAAAAATCAAATGTCATGACCAGCTTTCCCTTCTTCTGTTTCAATAATTCCCATGCAATAATGACCAAATTTTTAACACAACCAAACACTTTTCTTTACATCGGCCACTCCTTTCCAGTTGGAGCAAAATGGTATCCTTCGAATATAGTTTAGATTTCTGATTACATGATAAATTTTATAGTCATTCTTCTCAAACATTTTGAAGCCACATTTATTGTAAGTTTTCAAAAGATTGAATTATCGCTGCAGATGAAGCCAAATAGTATACGAGAAACGACTTGGCAAATAATATCAATAACTCTCTGATATTTATTGAAAACAATCTTTAAAATGATATACGAGGTCTTCTAAGAGAAGCGACGAATATCTAAGCTTTATGAAACCCATGTATGTTCTTGTCATTGAAAACTTAATATGCGCCAACTTACAAAGCTGAACTACGTAAGACCTGTGGCGCGTTCTTTAGAGTGAGATTTGTTAAGATTTCTTAAGGTGTTTTGGATAAAGCGTTTTTAAGACCGAGACTTTGACCGAGCTGTTCCGAATGCTCCATATTTATATAAATGACGTCACCATGACGTCATTTGTATAAAGTATGAAGCATTCGGAACACCGCGGTTTATGAATTATGAAGTGTTCGGAACAACTCGGTCAAATCTCTTTTATATTGTTTGTAGAGAGTTGACCGAGGGGTTCCGCACGAAGCATAGGTCATGGCGCCTCCCATTGGGCGTTTTAAAAATCTTGCTATAAGGAACGCTTTATCCTAAAATATCTTAAGAAACCTCAAGATAGTTCAAGAAATCTCACTCTAAAGAACGCACCTCTGGAATAACGACCTTGTACAGTCTGATCATGGTAGAACAATAATGCCACATTGATAATTTAAAGTATGTTTTATAACCTATTCTCACACAACGACACCCTTTGATGCCCTACAAGATGACGAGTTTGGAAAGCACTGTTGAAAATGAAGAAGTTGCTTGTGACAAGCAATTTCTTCATTTCCCGCAATGTTTTCTACATAGAAAGATCGAAAGGTGAAGAATTTCAGTCACTTAAAATAAGTAATGATTTGCATTAAAAACGGCCTGTAATATGTAACTCTGAGTATAGGAATATTTATAATGAACAGTGACATTTATCGACGATAATCACATAATGTACGCGAACCGGAAACACAGGTGCGCGGAAACCGGAAATAGTGATATGGGACAATTGATGGTTACCCGTCTGATCTGTTTTATTCTGCCACCTAAAGAGCTACAAAGCGTCTGATTCTGTGTTCAAAATTTAAACGAATTTTGCCTTGGTTTAGACCGCGCACGTCTACATTTTGTGTTTAAATTCCAAAACAGTTTCCCTCATATCCAAAAGCTGATAACCACTCGTATAGCTTTAAACTAGGCGTCTATGAAGCTGCTTCTCCACACATGAGGTTGAAACACAAGTATTTGCCTCCATCCGAAATAAAAATGTTGAGTAAGTGGCATAAACGTTGAATAAGCTGTGACAATGTCGATCAATGTTTTCCACCGATATTCAGTATTGTACCCTCGCTAAATGCTACCTGAGCTATGTAGGTTACGCGCGGAGATATTTTCATACATTCACGTGCACATTATACATGGTATTTACGCCATTTTGTGTTGTCGTGATGTTTATTGCTATCTCCATGGAATTTTAAGTGCAATTTTGACCCAATACTAGATGAAAAAGAGTGGTTTATCTATTCAATTCAATTTCAAATAGTCGTGCAGAAAATATCTTAAGTTGTACGCTTGACCAAATCACAGTGGATAATCACGTGATGCAAAAATTTCAGAAAATCTTCGATGATTTTGTTAATACGCGACCGATTTGAATTCGGTTTGAAGTAGAGAAGGTGGACAGACGTCACGCATTAGATGAACGTGTTTGAGAGTGTTGGTTTTTTTTTAAAAATCAACTGATAAAAAAAGTTATTGAAGATAAACCAAACTTTTCAAAAATCCAACACGTACAGCTTATTCCAGGCATTTTCCCAAGAGAACTTCTCTGCTTCAAACCGAATTCAAATTGGTAAAGTATTGACAAAACATTTACGATTTTCTGAAATTCTGAGTCACGTGATTAACCATCGTGCAAATACGAAGAGCACAGACGAGAACTGAACTGTTGTTCATTATTAGAACTGCCAATTTAATATCAGGGTATCGTGCAAAGCAAGGAGGTTGTCGGTTTACCTCATTTTCCTTTTACAATGTTTTCGATGTGTTCTGTTCTGGTTTTGTCATAACGAAAAATCGCACAAGTGACACAATGTTTTGACCACATAATACTAGAGTAGGATAATTCAAAGAGTGAATGAAATTAAGTAAATGTTAGTAGCCAATTTTTCCTTGTGTTCTCTTGAACATTATGAAGATCTTTCTTTCATTAACACAAAACAGTGCTTGTTAAAGAAAGGGTAACATAACAAGAATTACAGAAGAGGGTTAAAGGATGTGCCAATAATGAGTACATCTATAGCATCATTTGGTGAGCCGAACAAAACTGCCACACAGGAAAGCATTGTGACGTATTTTGAACTACACTTTTGAAACTCTCATTTTGGATATTGTGAGAGAAGAAGGCAATAAGTATTATTTCACGTGTTTTATTATCCAAAAAAGTATTGCAGTCTTATAGCACAAGATTGTTGCATAAACTATTTGTTCATAAATTCTAGACTATAGGACAAGTAACAAACGTGATTTGATATTTTACGCATTTGACAAAATGGTGTGAAACTGCAGTTTCGGAGATGAAATTGAATCGCAAAACTTTGGCTTATTTCTTATAATTGTGTAAACAAATGAAATTCAATGTTGAGTGTTCTGTCAAGTTTCGAGAATATAACAATGTATAAGGAACAAAATGAACGATGAACTTTAGAGAATGAAGTTTGTATTGTCAATGGATAATTCGTTGAATTGTAATAGTGAATGTTTGTGATTTTGGAAGATGAATGAAAAGTTCGGATGAGAAAAGGGTAATAAATTAACAGAATGGCTACACTTGGGGATAAGATTATACGTAAATCCAAGAAGAACAATGAAAAAGTAAGTACTTGATAAAAGTGGTCATCTGCTATAGGAGACATTACAACCAGTTGTTGTTTGGTAGAGTCTTCAATTTCTCTTTGCCATGTCTGAACACGGACACAGAAAAGTATTTGATACCATCATATGGCAAGGGTGTCACTGGTGGTGAGCTCGGCCAAAGCGAGGGACGTTTTTCGCTACAACAAGGTACAGATATTTTGCGTGTAAATGTGAGTTTTAAGATTTGATTGGATAGTTTTTCTAATATCAATGAATTTGTTCTAAAAATAGGCCGGGTTTACCGATATGTATTGACAAACCGTCGGTATTGTTATAAAATCTCGTAACTACGGCTTTATCGAAGCCGTAGTTACGATATTTTATAACAACACCGACAGAATACTATGATCGCGAAAAAACGTCCCACGCTTTGGCCGAGTTCACCACCAGTGGGTGTATGCACTGTATTATCTGCGTTGCTATAAGGTGCTTTATCTATATATAACAGCTCTTTAAAACTGAAATAAAGAAACAGACAACTCGTTTAGTCCTCTACCAAACAAGACTGGTTATGACATCCCTACTTGAAAATGTTTGTAAACATTGATGCAAAGGAAAAGAAATAAAGAGAACCTGCTGTTGTTCTATGCATTCACGTAGACTACATGTATTCTATCTTAATCAGCTTCATATAAGTCTTTTACAGCAGCTTTTGGAATAGGGCAATTCAAAATCTTGCTGTTATGAAATCATTAAAAGGGGAAAGATAGACAAAACATTACAAATGCACAACATATAATTGCGCATTAGATGGTATACATGTAGATGGCGCTTCGTCTGTTGAGGTCCTTGGCTTATCTTCATATCAATTGAGAGTAGAACATCTTCAAACTTTCTTATAACCTTGTTTGATCATACCGACATACTGTTTTTATTGACAAACTACATGTATATGTGGTTTATTCTTTTCATCTGAGACATGTTTAGAGAGAACATCAGATTTGCAATAGAACCGCCTAAAGCCAAACCATTACAAAAGAAAATTGAGTTTAACTCTTTTTCCAAACGGCATCACTTAGGACTATTCCAGTTTAAATGCCTCTGCAGACAACAAATCAATATTAATTTTATTAAAGGAGAATTTGTGCACAATCAAGCCAAATAATATTGAGTTTAAAAGAGAAAATGCTGATCATCAGCATGTTCTTCTTTTTCCCTAATGTTTCCCAAGCATGTTCTATTTGATGCTTTTAAAAGATTGGGACTCAATAATCAGGTTCGGTTGTACATTTACATCATAGACGGAAATTATTTACATGCTACGCACACGGATACCTGTCCAAAGTAAGGAACCGTACATGTTGCATTTCATTAAGTACTCAAAGACAAGCAAAGCTGACCTAATTTGTTAGTGAAGTAACTGCAACGAAGAATGTCACAGTTTTCGCTTTTGACCAGTGAGTTTAAAAATAGTTTGACCTCTTCTCGCTCGAGTGCCTGTGCCAAAGAGATACAAGATAATGCTGTTCCACCATCAAATATCGCAAAGTGTAATGATATGTTTCTTCTCATTTCATTACGATAGTACAACCTATATTACTACTACTAAGTTATAACTAACCGACACAATACTTGTGTTACTTCATTCCAACAGAAAAAATATTAATGACAATATCACCTGGTGCAGATATATATCTTGAGGTTAGTGCGAAACCGTTGTAATTACACATGGGGTTACTAAGTATTTACACCAATTCTGCATGACCTCGACGATATTTTTGTATTATGGTAATTGTTCATATTGGGCGACATTTTTATCACAGGGTAGTGTATTCCTAATCAGATTCAGATTGTGGTCATTTAATAGACATATTATCATCAAACATTGTCTTTAAGATGATAGTTGAAATCTTAGAGCTTTTAATAGAAGAAAGTCGAGCACATGCTGGTTCGTCCATGTAAACCTGTACCTTATTATACTGCCCAACTCACCTTTCAGGTATTACTGGCAGGTGACTTCCAAATACCGACGAACGTAACGTCATTTTCATACTAGGCGACATTTATATCGTACTCATCAATAGGCATGGGGAATCAAAAATGACAATACAATAATGACATACAATTAAACCAGACGGCAAAATTTTAGGCTGGTCAAAATTCAAAGGTGTTGCAGACGAAAATTTCAAGTGAATGAAATATACATTTTGGTCTTTCTGGAAAGAAAACATGGGAATTGAAGAAATTGCTTGTCACAAACAATTTCTTCATTTTCCATTTTGTTTTCCAATGCCCTTGCCTTGCAGGGTTTCATAAAACGTCCTTCTGTGTGAATGGGTTAACACATAAAATATCTATCATGCGAACAGAAACAACTAGAACTGTCACAAAGCCGACAAATGCACCCCCCACTAGCGCCTTGTCACTGAAAAAGTGCTATAGGTCAAAAGGATTTTTAGTTGGAGCACAGAAACAGGTTTTAAATAAAGTTCAATTGTGACCTTGACCTTTGACCCTCGTGACCCCAAAACAATAGGGCACCCCCTTGTGTTATTGGCAACAACTGTGCAAAGTGTCATGATCCTAGGTCAATCGGTTCTTGATTTAGAGCACGGAAACGGATTTAAACAAAGTCCAATTGTGACCTTGACCTTGGACCTTCATGACCCAAAAAACAATAGGGCACCTCCTTGGGTCATTGGCAACAACTGTGTAAAGTCTCATGATCCTAATTCAAACGGTTCTTGAGTTAGAGCAAGGAAACGAAAAAGTCTACGTACGGACGGATGGATGGACGGATGGATGGATGGACTGGCAGACAGACAGACATGGTGAAACCAATATACCCCCTCTACTTCGTAGATGGGAGAGGGGGTATAAAAAGGATGTTATATAAATACCGAGATCTAAACATGAAAGTTTTGACGATAAATCTCTGATAACAGAGAAGATTTATATTTAGTTAGAAATTGAACAAAAGAAAGTATCTTTTCTGTCTTGGTAACGAGTTTCCCAACAGTTCTCGAAAGCCTTTAATTTTGCGCCGCCCAAATTTTAACAACGAATCCCAAGAATAACATTCCAGCTGCCAGGCCATAAGGGCTCTGGGATTCCAATTAACTTGTTTCGCACTAAAGTACCTAAGACATTATCAGATCGAACAGAACTTGTGCAAAGATTCACTTTAAGGTAGAATATCCGTAATGTTGCCATTTTTATCCATAAAACATCGGATTTGTTCGAGCGGCGTCGGTACGTATCCGGAGCTATTCGGAGGCGGTCGTAAACATGTGGTGGTGGAAACTTCCACCGCCGAATGTTTACGACCGCGCCCGAATAATTCCGACCTCGCGTGAATCTCGTTGGAGATGGACTACCTTAATCCTCATGCGCGGCTGACATGGGGGTGTATTGCAATTTCCATTTGACTATTCCGAATATTATATAGCCAGCAAAATTGAATCAAAGCATATCGTGCACATGTTGTAGTCATTGGTTTTCTTGGTGTGTGTGCGTGTGTGTGTGTGTGTGTGTTTTTTTTTTATTAATTTGAAAAGCACAGAAAGATCGGAAGCATAATTCAACCTCTAAAGTACCACAGTCTTCTGAAGTTGGAGTAATGATTAAAATATACATACACCATTGTCACTGGTGGTGAACTCGGCCAAAGCGTGGGACGTTTTTTCGCGATCATAGTATTCCGTCGGTGTTGTTATAAAATATCGTAACTACGGCTTCGATAAAGCCGTAGTTACGAGATTTTATAACAACACAGACGGTTTGTCAATACATATCGGTAAACCCAGTCTATTTAGAACAAATTCATTGTATTTAGAAAAACTATCCAATCAGATCTTTGAACTCACATTTAAACGCAAAATATATGTACCTTGTTGTAGCGAAAAACGTCCCTCGCCTTGGCCGAGTTCACCACCAGTGATTGTAGGCATACCAGGCTACCATGCCTGACACATATTGTAACCGTAAACCCACAATTCATCATTTAGAGCTCAAAGCTAACACAGGAACAAAATCACTTGTCATGAATACTTCCATTGGATTGCACATAAAGGTCACCGACACTTTCAAGTTGTGTAACTCTAGATCGAATCGAAAGCAAAAAGGTCCACAAAGAGCCTGCAGACACCTCAGCGCAATCGGACCAGGGAAAATGTATTTGCAGGCCAATTTCCTTTTAGTTATCGTACATATAAAATGGAACAATTCAAATGGATCCTAGAATCAACAATTCACCAATCATACATACTCTGGAATCTCGACCTCCTTGTTTTGCTAAAAAAGGGAAGCCCTATCCAACAGCTAAACTGTGTAAACCAATTAGCATATTTTCACAAAGACCCCTCACATACAACATCCACCGGAAGTCGTCCTTTGATGACAATTATGGCCAATCACCGTTCGTTGCCATTACACGTAGGATGCTTCGCTCGGAATTGGGTCAGAGCCTCGATCTGGCATAAAGAAACCGGCTGATGTGTTGCTATTTTTAGTGCAATGTTAGTTTTCCATAAACCCATTATTTGCCACCGGAAGCGGATCATAGGTACGGACTAAAACGATAATTGAAAGGGGTCAATTGAAGATGGAGAGCGGAATAAAAATGAAAATGTTTCGCTCCAGGTCAACATGCGTAGTAGCGCATGCTGACCAGCAGCGATACATTTTGTAATTACCGTACAGTCGCAATACATTGAAATATTCAAATTGAACACAGGAACAACAAGAGCTTCGCAGAGCGGCGCATATACGCCCGAGAGGGGCTTGTCAGTAAAATTGGCAATTTTTTTCAATTCAAGGGCAGATAATTCAAACATGAAAATTTATCAAAATTTTGTTTGCACAACATGACACCATAGAGATTCATTGTGGCTAGTTTGATTAAATTCTGGTTGAAACTGTAGAAGTAGCGCACAGGAGAAAATGGGCATTTTTGAGAAAGTGGGCATTTATCCTTAAATTCAAGGGCAGATAATTCAAGAACGAAAACAGTTATATAAATTCCGTAAGCGGTGTGCACAACTAGACACCATGGAGATTCATTGTGTGGCAAGTTTGATCAAATTCTGATCAAAACTGTAGGAGGAGTTGTGCACACAAGAAAATGGGCATTTTTTAAATTCAAGGGCAGATAATTCAAGAACGAAAAGAGTTATCTGAACTCCGTAAGCGAGATGCACAACTAGACACCATGGAGATTTATTGTGGCAAGTTTGATCAAATTCCGATCAAAACTGTTGGAGGAGTTGCGCACACAAGAAATTGCTAACGGACGGACAGACTGACGGACAGACAGACAGACAGACAGACGGACAGACGGACGAGCGGGGCCATAACATAATACGACCTTTCGGGCGTATAAAATACCTGTCATGTTAACTCTGGAATTTCGATCAACTTGTTTCGCACCGAAAGACCGCAGTGACTCTGCTGAAATACTTAACATTGTTCGCTAATTGTTGCAATTATCTGTGGTGTTACGAACAAAGTTTTTTGTGAAGAATGCACTGGTTCAAATCAGGGTGGTAGAAAATGCTCCTAATTGTACAAATAAACATAATTAATTTCCGAAAAATAGGTGTAAAATGTAGACAATATTTCAAACTTGTTTAATTCTTTAAGGTAAAATGCCCGAAATGTGGCTATTTTGAGATTCATTAAAATATTCGGCGGTGGAAAGTTCCACGTTACTGACTGAATTATCAAAGCTTGAATCCAGTTTTATTTTGTTACAAAACGCTGCTTTTCAACGAAAACCTCGTAACTGCAGCTTACAACAAGCTGCAATTACGAGGTTTTCGTTGAAAAGCGACGGAAACCTCTAGGTAAGGCTAGCGATCGTCCCATTTATTGCCATACACAACAATCAATTCAAACAACAACAACAACAACAAAAATTAAAGATGGTCGTTCTGGCTGCTACCGCTGTCGATGATAAAAAGTCTTGCAAAATACCAACCGAAGACCCCAGTTTATATAAAACTCTTGGAAAACATTCAACTTGTGCAGAATGAGTTCCAGTTCGGCTCGTTTCAAATATTGTACCGTCTAGTGCCGAACAAACGTAATCAAAGTGCATTAACGTCCATTTGGGACTTCTTGGTGATGTAATCTTGAAAAGATAACGCTGAAAAGTCTCTCATAAATTTGTATAAACAAGCCAAACTTGCACGCATCTGTTTTTAACCCTTTCCGAAACATTAAAATTTAAAGCTGTCCAAATCCAAATATTTTTTATGTTCTCGAATAAATCTTGGAAATCTATAAAAAAAAAATAATAATACAAACATTGAAGGATGGAAGAATATGCTTGATATCAGCTTGTTTTCTTTTACGTTTATGTTTTCCAAAGCCACATCTTATTGATTCGTCTCAGCCAGGGTTTGCTTTATTTCAAGCGCTAATGGAAATATTTAGAATTCTTAGAAAATCCCATGGGAAACGTAGCTATAATATTTTCGGAAATTATTGTTGAAATAAAATGCCCTTGTGATTTCGGAGTGCAATAAAATGCAAATTTTATTAATGAATTCAACACCATTTGTTAATAAAACGAATTGAAGATCAAATAATATTTGCGTTTATTACTAATAGAGAATATGTTGAACAGTACAGTTTCAGTAGCTGTGGTAGTTAGTTATTACAGCAACCAATGTGTCGAGGATTTAAAAGAAATGAAAAAGAAGAATGTTTTGCAATCCAGATGGAAAATGTTTCAAAGTATACTGTTAATTGTCCAACATTTGATTTCATTATCGTATAAATGCAACGATAAATTTATATTTTGTATTTTGCTTTAAGTATTTAATTTTTCTATCTCTTAAAATTTTGAAATTAATCTGAAATGTAGCAAGAAAGCTCCGCAATTTATCTTCATCCTTTCTAAAACAACACTTATCTTGAGTGGTCCAAATTAAAAGAAGGTGTAGGAAACAACATAAATCGTCGCTTGTAAACGAAAACCACGTGACTGCAGCTTCTTTAAAGCTGCAGTGACGAGGTTTTTGTTGAAAAATATCGAAATGTTATTAGCATTGACGTTGGGTATGTTATAACAGAACATATCGAGGCAATAAAAGAAATGCAGTTTTTGTATGTAACACATGTTTGTAAAGGAAAAATATCGCTGCTTTTCAACAAAAAACTCGTATCAGCAGCTTGTTTTAAGCTGCAGATACGAGGTTTTCGTTGAAAAGTGACAATATGTATATGTATATTTATATATTGGAATAAACCCGTCAAATATTTGCACTGAACCCGTATTCAGAGTGTTTTTTTTTTTTTTTTTTTTTTTGTTTTTTTTGTTTTTTGTTTTTTTTTGTTTTTTTTTTTTTTTTTTTGTTTTTGTTTTTCAAATTGACTTATGATCATTATCAAGTGAAATCAAAAGTATAACTATATCGGAATAAATGTTATTTGGGACATTAAAATGTGCAAGTTTGCTTTGCATTCTCAAACACGCACATGTGCATTTTCAAAACTGCTTATTTTTCACAATTTGTGCACAAAATGTATAAACAAAAGGAGTAAAGGCGTCAGTTGTAAATTCGTTTCCATTTCTAACGTCGAAGAGCAAATTCTTCTGTGACGCGACAATCAGATTTTCGCAGTCCGAATAAAATTCCGGTAGCGACCGTTGATACAGAATTCTAATTGTGCGAAATAGCATCGTAGTCAAAACACAGGCGGCAATCACGTGACTTTGTTATGATATGATTTCCTAACTTACGTAAAAAAAAAAACACTCGGTATAGCGGACGAGAATTGACCTGGCAGAGCATTCCATTCAATTAGCATGGGCTGCTCTGCCAGGCCATTTATCGTGAGGTATAAGTACACATTTTCTCAAATTTTAAATCAAATACTTTACTCTCAGTATTGAGATACGTACCATTCGTACGGCGTACTCTCCGGTTAGTTTTGATACCGAGATAATCCTTAAAATCCCTGTCAAAGCTGGGAACATTCGTGCAAAGTGCAAACATTTCTTCAGAAAATATATCATGGCATTCAAAAATACATTCAAAAATACTTTTGCACGAATATTCTCAGCTTTTACAGGGATTTCAGGGAAGATCTTGGTATCACAATAGACCGAAGAGTATGGCGTATCGAATGGTACATATCTCAATACTTCAGTGTTAAGTATCTGATTCAAAATTTGAGAAAAATGTGTGTACTCACCGAGTATTTTTGTTTACAAAAGTTAGGAAAATGCATCATATCAAAGTGATTGCCGCCTGTGCAAAAGCTGGTGGCTTCGTTAGTAGAAAATTCGGATTATGAAGAAGCTTTAGAAACAAATCGTCGCTTTCCAACAAAAATCTGGTAACTGCAGCTTCTTTTATTTCATTGCAAATCGCATAAAACTCAAGTCATCAACATCGATTATTCAGATACAAACTTAGCTGTCAGGGACAAATATAATTGTAGATTATCTTGCAAGAGTGTGAAGTCTGATCAGGGTCCATATTGTCGTCTTGTAGTTGAAATGTGGCACGAAGAATCTATGTGAGAACAACGAGTATCTTGAAGAGACCAGAGCAGCAAGAACCTTGATTAGACTTTGCGTATTAACGGGCTTCTCTTGGTTCCCTTGTTCGCAAATGAATGGCCTTTTCCAGGCAACAGTTCGATTGTAAACAAATCAATCGTGCGCTGTTCATATATTATAATGCATTACGTTACTTCATTACAAAGTTATATAACTGATTATTTCCTTGCAGAATTTGCATTCAGAAGACACATTCTATTTATATTCAAACAGCCGATATTTCGGAGCTCATTCCGATTTTTCTCTGTGCACTGAATATTAACGCAACCATGATAGATGTCTTCATTGAAGAATACATTTAGTGATATTGATGGCTTTCAGGACGAAAGTATAGGAAAGAATGCCAACCTGGAGAAATTGTCCAGAATCATTGAATCGCAACTGATTCAAATTTGCTCAAAGATATGCACAATCAAAATATGCGTAGGTCTGTTTTAACACGGTGGATAATCACGCGATACAACACTTTCAGAAAATCTTCAATTAGTTTGTTAATACGGGACCGCTTTGAATTCTATTTGGAACAGAGAAGTTGGACAGACGTCTCGCATTAGATCTAGACGTGGTTGATTTTAGGAAAAACAGCTGATGAAATTTTATTGAAGATCAACCAACATTTTGGTTGATTTTCAATATTTATTTTATTTTATTTATAAAAAAAAAAAAAAAAAAAAAAAAAAAAAAAAAAGACGGCCACATCCAGCTTATTTCTGACATTTCCCCATCCTTTTCTGATTCAAACCGAATTCAAATTTGTCGGGTATTAACAAAAATATTGATAGGTTTCTGAAATTCTGAATCTCGTGATTAAACACCGTCTTTAACAGAAATAAACACAATAATCTGTTTTAATCTCGTGAGATTTATTACTCTGTCAAAAATTCGTCATAATTGTTGAAATGAATTTCATTTATTTTTTTTGCGGAATAAAATGCAAATTTTATTCATGAATTCAACAATATTTAAAGATAAAAAGGCATGTGCTGTTTAGAATTCTTCCGAGTTTATTTCAATGATTAAAAGGTTCAGTTAAGGTAGGATACCCGTATCGTGGCCATTTTGAGATTTACAAAACATCGGATTTTTTCGGGCGTCGTCGTTACGTATCCGAACATATTCGGGCGCGGCTGTAAACATTCGGCGGTGGAAATTTCCACCGCCGAATGTTTTCGACCGCGCCTGAATCTTAATAGGGGTAGACTACCTTACAGAATAATGCGAGGTGTCGATATTCCATGTTCAAATTAACTTTAAAGTGACATCACATTCTCATTTCATTTTTTTAAAGTATGCCTTGATGTTAAGATTTGTTAGAGGAACTTGTGAAGTCTGTAGAGAAGAATTTGACCCTCGTGACCCAAAAACAATAGGGCACCTCCTTGTGTTATGGGCAACCAACTGTGCAAAGTTTCATGATCCTAGGTCAATCGGTTCTTGATTTAGAGCACGGAAACGGATTCTAAACAAAGTCCAATTGCGACCTTGACCTTGGACCTTCATGACCCAAAAAAACAATAGGGCACCTCCTTGGGTCATTGGCAACAACTGTGTAAAGTTTCATGATCCTTATTCAAACGGTTCTTGAGTTAGAGCACGGAAACGAAAAAGTCTACGTACGGACGGATGGACGGACGGATGGATGGATGGACTGGCAGACAGACAGACATGGTGAAACCAATATACCCCCTCTACTTCGTAGGTGGGGGAGGGGGTATAAACAGGATGTTATATAAATACCGAGATCTAAACATGAAAGTTTTGACGATAAATCTCTGATAACAGAGAAGATTTATATTTAGTTAGAAATTGAACAAAAGAAAGTATCTTTTCTGTCTTGGTAACGAGTTTCCCAACAGTTCTGGAAAGCCTTTAATTTTGCGCCGCCCAAATGCTAACAACGAATCCCAAGAATAACATTCCATCTGGCAGGCCATAAGGGCTCTGGGATTCCAATTAACTTGTTTCGTACCAAAGTACCTAAGACATTATCAGATCGAACAGAACTTGTGCAAAGATTCACTTTAAGGTAGAATACCCGTAATGTTTCCATTTTTAGATCCATAAAACATCGGATTTGTTCGAGCGGCGTCGTTACGTATCCGGAGCTATTCGGAGGCGGTCGTAAACATTTGGTGGTGGAAAGTTCCACCGCCGAATGTTTACGACCGCGCCCGAATAAATCCGACCTGGCGTGAATCTCATTGGAGATGGACTACCTTAATCCTCATGCACGACTGACAAGGGGTTATATTGCAATTTCCTTTTGGCTATTCCTAATATTATATAGCCAGCAAAATTGAAACAGAGCATGTCGTGCACATGTTGAAGTCATGGGTGTTCTTGGTGTGTGTGTGTGTGTGTTTTTTATTAATTTGAAAAGCACAGAAAGATCGGAAGCATAATTCAACCTCTAAAGTACCACAATCTTCTGAAGATGGAGTAATGATTAAAATATGTGACCCGTCACGCTAAAAGGGACCTTATCCGAACTCCAATAATCCAAATTTTGAAAAACTTGTGACACTCAGCACAAGTGAACCAAATACTGTATGAAAAAATGAACATACAGTTAGATAGGGAAAACATTCTAGATTTAGAAAATTACATACAAGTGAAAAGTGTCGGCCCTAGTCTGGCTGCACGGACTGCGCAGACTGACTAGGGTCGATATTTTTCACACATGCTATAAGATCCCTTTTAGCGTGACGGGTCACATTGTAGGCATACCGGGTGGCCATGCCTGATACATATTGGTGTAACCGTAAACCCACAATTTATCATTTAGAGCTCAAAGCTAACACAGGAACACAATCACTTGTCATGAATACTTCCATTGGATTGCACATTAAGGTCACCTACACTTTCAAATTGTGTAACTCTAGATCGAATGGAAAGCAAAAAGGTCTACAAAGAGCCTGCAGACACCCCAGCGCAATCGGACCAGAGAAAATGTATTTTGCAGGCCTATGTTCCTTTTAGTTACCGTACATATAAAAATGGAACAATTCAAATGGATCATAGAATCAACAATTCACCAATCATACATGCTCTGGAATCTCGTCCACCTTGTTTTGCACAAAAAGAGCGAAGCCCTATCCAACAGCCAAACTATGTAAACCAATTAGCTTATTTCCACTAAGACCCCTCACACACAACAGTCACCGGAAATCGTCCTTTGATGACAATTGTGGCCAATCAACGTTCGTTGCCATTGCACGTGGGATGCTTTGCTCGGAATTGGGTCAGAGCCTCGAACTGGCATAAAGAAACCGGCTGATGTGCTGCTATTTTAGTAACAAATTGGAATCGTATCTGTGTGTATACAATGTTAGTTTCCCATAAACCCATTATTTGCCACCGGAAGCGGATCATAGGTACGGCCTACAACGATAATTTAAAGGGGTCAATTGAAGATGGGGAGAATAAAAATGAAAATGTTTCACTCCAGGTCAACATGCGCGGTAGCGCATGTTGACCAGCAGCGATACATTTTGTAATTACCGTACAGTCGCAATACATGCAAATATTCAAATTGAACACAGAAACAAAAATACCTGTCATGCTAGCTCTGGAATTTCGATCAACTTGTATCGCACCGAAAGACCGCAACGACTGCTGAAATACTTAACATTGTTCGCTAATTGTTGCAATTATCTTTGGTGTTACGAACAAAGTTTTTTTGTGAAGAATGCACTGGTTCAAATCAGGGTGGTAGAAAATGCTCCTAATTGTACAAATAAACATAATTAATAACCGAAAAATGGGTGTAAAATGTAGACAATATTTCAAACTTGTTTAATTCTTTAAGGTAAAATGCCCGTAATGTGGCTATTTTGAGATTCATTAAAATATTCGGCGGTGGAAAGTTCCACGTTACTGACTGAATTATCTATGCTTGAATCCAGTTTTATTTTGTTGCAAAAAGCTGCTTTTCAACGAAAACCTCGTAACTGCAGCTTAAAACAAGCTGCAATTACGAGGTTTTCGTTGAAAAGCGACGAAAACCTCTAGGTAAGGCTAGTGATCGTCCCATTTATTGCCATACACAACAATCAATGCAAACAACAACAACAAATATTAAAGATGGTCGTTCTGGCTGCTACCGCTGTCGATGATTGCAAAATACTAACTGAAGACCCCAGTTTTTATAAAACTCTAGGAAACATTCAACTAGTGCAGAATGAGTTCCAGTTCGGCTCGTTTCAAATATTGCACCGTCTAGTGCCGAACAAACGTAATCAAAGTGCATTAACACATTAACGTCCATTTGGGACTTCTTGGTGATGTAATCTTGAAAAGATAACGCTGAAAAGTCTCTCATAAATTTGTATAAACAAGCCAAACTTGCACGCATCTGTTTTTAACCCTTTCCGAAACATTGAAATTTTAGGCTGTCAAAATCCAAATAGTTTTTATGTTCACGAATAAATCTTGGAAATCAATTAAAAAAAATAATACAAACATTGAATGGATAAAAGAACATGTTTGCTATCAGCTTGTTTTCTTTTACATTTATGTTTTCCAAAGCCACATCTTACTGATTCGTCTAAGCCAGGGTTTGCTTTATTTGAAGCGTTAATGGAAATATTTAGAATTCTTAGAAAATCCCATGGGAAACGCAGCTATAATATTTTCGGAAATTATTGTTGAAATAAAATGCCTTTGTGATTTCGGAGTGCAATAAAATGCAAATTTTATTAATGAATTCAACACCATTTGTTAATAAAACGAATTGAAGATCAAATGATATTTGCATTTATTACTAATAGAGAATAATTCTGAACAGTACAGTTTCAGTAGCTGTGGTAGTTAGTTATTATAGCAACCAATGTGTCGAGGATTTAAAAGAAATGAAAAAGAAGAATGTTTTGCAATCCAGATGGAAAATGTTTCAAAGTATACTGTTAATTGTCCAACATTTGATTTCATTATCATATAAATGCATCGATATTCATATTACTTAAAGTATCTAATTTTTCTATCTCTTAAAATTGTGAAAATACTCTGAAATGTAGCAAGTAAGCTCCGCAATTTATTTTCATCCTCTCTAAAACAACACTTATCTTGAGTGGTCCAAATTAAAAGAAAGTGTAGGAAACAACACAAATCATCGCTTGTAAACGAAAACCTCGTAACTGCAGCTTCTTTAAAGCTGCAGTTACGAGGTTTTTGTTGAAAAATATCGAAATGTTATTAGCATTGACGTTGGGTATGTTATAACAGAACATATCGAGGCAATAAAAGAAATACAGTTTTTGCATGTAACACATGTTTGTAAAGGAAACATATCGCTGCTTTTCAACAAAAACCCTCGTATCTGCAGCTTGTTTTAAGCTGCAGATACGAGGTTTTCGTTGAAAAGTGACGATATGTTACAAATGTAGACGAAAAATCAAATGTTTCGAACTAATGGTATATAAAAGTTTTTTGCGGGTCTTCTTAATTCGACACATCAAATGCCAAAAATTATTATTCAAGTTGCATGATTTCGTAAAAATAATAAAATAGACAGGATATTATGAGACCGATTTACCCACGATCTTGCTTAAAAGTGAACACAATGACATGTACATGTATATTTATATATTGGAATAAACCCGTCAAATATTTGCACTGAACCCTTATTCAGAGTTGTTTTTTTTTTCAAATTGATTTATAATCATTATCAAATGATATCAAAAGAATAACTGTATCGGAATAAATTTTATTTGGGGCATTAAAATGTGCAAGTTTGCTTTGCATTCTCAAACACGCACATGCGCATTTTCAAAACTGCTTATTTTTCACAATTTGTGCACAAAATGTATAAACAAAAGGAATAAAGATATCCGTTGTAAATTCGTTTCCATTTCAAACGTCGGAGAGCACATTCTTCTGTGACGTGGCAATCCGAATAAAATTCCGGTAGCGACCGTTATCACTGGTGGTGAACTCGGACAAAGCGAGGAACATTTTTCATGAACACAAGGTACAGATACTTCATTGCACATCCGGATTTTTGTAAACAGTACATGTGGCATTTTGTTTTACTTCTCTTTCCGTCTTTTTTTTAAAGGATGCACTCAAATGGAAGTTACTAAGGTATGTAGATATGATTATTAATACGCACGAAAATATCAGTTTTATCGATCATTATTTTCAAATGGTATAAACGGATTGCAAGTGCACAAAGCGCATATTGAGATCATGTGGGTTGATCTTAATCGCCCGAACGAAATGGTACGATATCACTGTTTATGTTTATCTATTTGCATTGCAAGTAAATAAAAAAGACATATAAATGTACAAATAAAGGCTGTAAATGGCAGTTTTCGGTGTCATGTCATTGAAAATCATTGTGCGGTTTCTTCGTGACAACGTTACAGCATGTTTGCGATGTTATCTTTTCCAGCTACGGTGTTTTATGAAAACATGTTTGATAAATTAATCGATTGCACTGGACTTAACGGCACATTTAAACATTTATTCGGTAATATCGCACTGATTTGATCATCTAACCATAGATTTCCGGCATCAAATTCGAGCACCAGGTACTTGTTTCAATATATATCAATATCTACTGCCTGACTCCCCTTTCAGATATATTACTGACAGGTGATGACAATTAGATGACATCATCATCATCATCATCATCATCATCATCATCATCATCATCATCATCATCATCATCATCATCATCATCATCATCATCATCATCATCATCATCATCATCATCATCATCATCATCATCATCATCATCATCATCATTTTTATCGTTACCTTGGAGTTTCACCGGTAAGATTTTCGTTATGCCTTCTTTAATTTGGTACAGGTGGAGAATAAGCTATTAAATGAGAACAAGATGGATCTTGATCAGACAGTGCACATGCAAAGTCTGATCTGGATCCATGTTGGTCGCAAAAGCCTAAATGAACGTTTCCAGATCTATACTGTAATGTTTGTCATTACCATTATCACCATTTATTCTAAGGAGGATCCACTGTTTCACACATCCCAGGCCCATACGAACAGGGGGACTCTGGAGCCACCCCCTCATAGTTGGCAAAAATGCCGAATTTTCATCATTTCACATTTAAAACTTATGGCAAATCTAATTTAGTCCCCCCGAATATTAGACACTGGCCTAGACAGGGCCCATATGGAATTGCTTTCTACGGGCATGCATTCTAAAGTATACTAACGGGAAAAGTTAACAGTGCGCATTTCCTTTTTAATTAACACATTGACTGCATATGGTACATGAATAAATTTTTACAAATGCACATTTAATTTTTTACTTTCAATAATTGTCAATTTATTACTATACTTGTTATTACCGTAACAATTCCTGAAAGTGGATAAGGATAAGATTCGCGTTCACAAGACATTTTCGAGTGTGAACACCGTTGGTATTAATACATGTTAGAAAACAATAGATGCTGTCTAACCCACTGAAGGTAATGTTGTCAATAACATCGTAGCAAGACAGACTATGGGTATCGCAAGACGTCTGGAATAGATGGTCTAATCCGTTAATCAGCCTCTTCTACTAGACATGTGCAAGGTAAGAACGAAAACGGAGACGAAGTACGAAACCGGTTAAACTGTGGGGGACATATCAAAACACGCGAAAGGTGAAATGGTTTGCAATGCCGCAACTGAATTTTAAATCGACTTGAGTTACGACATTTTCAACGTGGTCAGCGGAATACTGCCTATAAGGCCAATTGAAGGTTATTCTTTTGGTTTAAATGTATTTTGTACATTTTGTATATTGAGGAATGGTGGTACCCCTTTCCTGTAATTGATTAAAACGATTGAATGTGGTTAAGGGTTATTTTCAACTACTCTGGTCATATCGCGGCGACTGGAGTACATAACCATGGATTTCTGATTTTCTCTAAACAGTATTACCACAATAACCAATCGGTGCATACAGCTACATGTACTCTCTCACATGGTGAAACAAAATGTCAGAAAGGGTATTGGATTGGCCGATCCGAGATTCGCAACAACAACCCCGGATCGATAGGATCTGGCACAACAAAACAACTGAGCTATCTGGGCTCGGCCTTTTTTCAAACGAAAAAGTTAAGACACGTCCAATATCATGTAGTGGCAGATTAAATAATATTTGTTATTGAAAACAGAAAATGTTATTGTAACGACGTAGAAAATGTTCACGGAAGCGAGAAAATATTAGTTATGCATTTTCTCTGGATGTTTTCTGAAACATTCTCTATCGGTGACATGTAGTCAAGACATTGTGTTTGAAATTTTTAAAGATCAAATGTCCTTCCCAAGCCCAAATTCCTGTTTAAAAAATCAATTACAAAGGTTTTTTTTAGACTTTTAGCCTTATCTTGGAATGTTTATAGACATCAGATCACATAAACTATGATTCAAACTTAAAATGACAAGAAATCGATAATCGTGTTACGATCTAAAATAAGATCAAATATATAATCACGTTCACAAATATTAACAAATCGATTTCAAATGTGTTCTATACCGTCGTATTCTAAGCTGTTACAGGTCAGTCGAAGTCGAAATTTGGCACACAGAAAAATAAAGGGCCATCTTTTTAATCACGTATTGTTATTTTTAAAGATAATCTCCAGCAAAATGGGCGAGGATGCATTTTTAATGCTTTTTCCGAGCTGAATCTGATAACATCAGTAACACGATGGGTACCCGTCGTGCCTTTTTGGAAGCGTGCACACCGAAAACTGTCCGCTTCAAGGATGTTTTGTTTAATTACTCAGTGTATTCTCGACGGATTTTGACGAATTCAAATTCTAACTCACTCTGCACCGAATCACATGGTTTCTTCAAACATTCAAAATTAATCATTTTGCATGAATATTTGAAAAAAATATGGAATTCCTTTCTCGACCCCATTTATATGTAAAATATATGCAAACCGTTCTGATCTATCGATATAACATTTATCTAGTGCCTATATGATATGTAGGATTCTAAATTTAGAACATAGGCAGTAAAGTGTAAGTACGGCGCACGTGGTGCACGGTCAAAGCTAACTGTCAACCTTTACAATATCTATTATTATGTGACCTCGTTAAACAGGAAACAGCGAACTATTTGTTTCCCCAAAAGCCACCATATAACCTGTGTGCTTGACATTTTTACGGTACTGACTATTCACTGGAACTTATTAAGATTTATGAAAAAATGCAAAAAAAATGATAGATTAGATATCGCTGTTTTTTCGGATTAAGTCAACAAACCGTCTTGAATGAATTAGATTTCTGCACGATATCAATTCTGTCGGTATCATCAGAGCCTGTATATATTCATTGATGGGTTCAGCTACTGACATGGCCAATATGCTTTCTAATATATGATCGTTTACAAACCACATTAATGAATCATGCAGCTGGTGGCTCGGATTGAATATTATGTTTGTAAAGGTGCAGGATGTACGAGAACCACGGGTCTATTCTTTTCCCCTCCTTTTCCAAGGAAAGCTATAACATACATAGTACATGATGTGTTATCAACTAAAATTCAACGAAATTTTCACCAATATGTCCTATCCGTGTACATGTTTTATGACGACACTTTATAAATTTGTCTTCGTGTTAGCATGTTTAGACTTGGTCACCTTTATAATAATTTTGTTCTTGTTTAGTTCTTGACCGATTTGAGTTCGGTTTGAAGCTGAAAATGTGGGTAGACGTCAGGCATGGCTACATGTGGTAGATCTAGATCTTAAAAAACTTTTTTTTTTGTTATCAGCTAATTTTTAAAGAGTCCTTTGCATTCAGCAAATCCGCGGCATTTTTCCGCCTTCTCTGTTTCATTTGTTTTCAAATCGGTCGTAAATGAAAAGAAGGAAAGAAGTATAGAAAGGCATCGACTTTGTTGTGTTCCGTGATTCCCCAACGTGATAAATCTCGTACATGGTTTATTTCGACAAAAATAATTTTGACATATCAATATTATCATTTTTAAATCGCTATTACTTTCGAAAAGCATAGTGGGTATTTTAATCCACCTAATTGTGATAAAAGATATCCCTGTCATCCCTGAACCTTATATTGAAATATGCTTGGCCTTAAAATAAATCAATGACACATACAGTCCTGGCCATACATGCATCACGCCAAAATATGCACAGTAAAAACTGGATAAGTACAAATTCGGTAAGAATTAGAACTTTTTATCCATTTCACAGCATTTTTATCTGATTTCGATGCAATAAAACTTTTTCGCAACGTTATTACGGCGCTTTTTGTCTCTTATTTTATTTTATTGTAAGGGGGAGGGATGATACCTTTTCAATGTTCTTTGCAATATGCTATCACTGCGTTTCTGTTGACGAGAATAAATGTACTTTACATTGTCTTTAACGGACTACCTTTAACTTAATAGGAAAAGCTGGGTATAGATGATTTGTATAGTCTGTAAATATTGACCTGAACCTGATGAATATGTAATGAGAGATGGTAAAACGGAATAATCAATACTCGCCAGCAAGCATACACTGTCAAGCAGAGTCGATATTTTCCATAAGCGTTGTGACTTTGTATTTTGCACGTGTTTCTCGTGCAAATATATGTCGGAGAGCGATCATTCCGCATCACAATTTCTCATTTCATATTCAACAGGTTCAGGTCAATATTTACGGACAATACATATAAACTATTGTCCAGCAAGATTAACCCGGGACATCTGCATATGTAATGACCCCACTTCGACAATGTTTTTGTAAGACGCTCAACTAACGGACTTTGCATACGAAAATTAAGTTGTCCAGGGTTAATTTGGGTGGACAATACGTTAGTGAATTGTGTGACAAAATACTTGCTTTTGTTATAAGATACATTTACGATCAAATGACAGACATTCTGACTGACGAGAAAATGAAAAGACATACATTTTCAGATAATCATCAGCTATATATACCTTTACAGTGACATAAAAGTGTTGTTTTCTCTCTTTATTCAACCCAATCGTTATTTCTGGTTTCGTGTGTTTTGACACGACCCCTTTTATTCCGTTTTCCGTTTTCGTTTTTCGGGTTTCGTTCTACCTTGCACATGTCTACTGATAGAACTCAACTCAGGAAGCAATCTATCTGTAACGTTTGCCTTTTCTGTCGATTTCACAGGTAGTCGTCCCGATAATTGTTGTCTTGTCGGAATGACGCCACGTGTAGACGTTGGATGTGTTGGAATCGTCTCAAAATTGTAGCATGGCAAGAAAATCGAAAACAGTCTAATTAATGGGGTAATTCGACTGTTATCGATTTACTTGCCATGCTCCAATATCTTGCATTTATTTCGGTACATTTATGAATACGCCTAAAATTGGCGACCATTTGCATTAGACAAGTGGCTACTTTCTTATGCCAAGGAGTATATTTGTGTTACTATGATTAAATCCATTTGTTTCAATATTTTAGATTTCTTAAAGATAAAATGTTAAAAAGGACGTTTCACTACATTTCTCCTGAAACAAAAGTTTACGTTCATGATATATTTTCATGACTTTATAACATCGCCAAACAGTCCAAAAACTTTCAGACAGTTTTGGAGAGAATTTTCGTAGCTATGCATTCCGACTTTTGTATTTTTCCCAATATTATTGTTGACAGATTACGTCAAAATCATTGTATGGGAAAGGGTTAAAATGTTTCACTCATGGGAAAGGATAATGATACTTTTCCTTTTAAGGCACCTATCAATAGGAAGAACACATGAATAAGAGATATCGGTCATGGCAATCAATTGTGTGCTAAAATAGACTTGGTTACTGTTCTGTTTTTATAAACCGTTGGTATTGGTATAAAATGTCGTAACTACAGCTTCAAACAAGCACTAGTTGCGACGTTTTACATTTACATTTACGGAATGCCATCGTAGTCCGAAATAAATCACTGCTTTCTCGATAAAATTGATCCATATTCAAAGACGAAGCAATGAAATACATTATGTATTTCCAGAACAGTTTCCCCCATTTAGAAAGGTTTGGAAAAAACATTGAATCAAAAGAAGAATAGATCTATACTGAAAATAATTTGGCTCCTTTTTTCTTCATAGTTTTCTTTCATATTTTCTTATTTAGTACACACATTTTAACTTCTCAACATATATAATTAATGTACTAGTATTTTGACATCTAGAGCAGTCTGCTAGAGAAATTGGCGGACGGGTGGAAAAACGGACGGACGGGCAAACGAAGCACTATCTATATGGTGGTCATTACTGAAAGCCTTCTAATTGGGGGCTGCAATACCAGATAGGCCTATTGTTTTGAAATGATTATTGTATACCATTAATTCGTCTTTGAAAAAGAATAAATTTTATCTACTATATATAGACCTAGTGACGTTTTTTCGGACAAACAATAGTGCTTCGTTGGTGTAAATCTAAAACGTCACAAACTCTACTTTATTGAAGCTGTAGTTACGGGATTTTATAACAACACCTACGATTTATCCATATTTAACCGAAAACCCATTCTATTGTTAGGACAAAAGTCATTGCAATTCGAACAGCCATTGAAAATGTTCATGGTATCATAAATAAACCGTACAAGTCCCCTTCAAAAAAACGTTAACTACGATTTTCACATCGGAAAAAAACTTCTACTCCAAGAATTGTAATGCCAACTTCAGAATCAGTCAGAGAAATAAAATAACAAAAATTACAATAGCCTCTAAGTGTCTCTCCGATTCGTCCATATTGTTTTGGGCGGATAAACACGTGCAAATCGTTGTGTACATGCTCAAACTAGTAAAACTGGTTTTTAAACGCGCATTTAAACATGAAGTATCTGTACCTTGTGTTCATGAAAAATGTTCCTCGCTTTGTCCGAGTTCACCACCAGTGGTTATTATAGAATTCTAATTGTGCGAAATAGCATCGTAGTCAAAAGCTGAAGGCTTCGTTAGTAGAAAATTCGTTTAGAAACAAATCGTCGCTTTTCAACAGAAATCCGGTAACTACAGCTTCTTTTATTTCATTGCAAATCGCATAAAACTCAAGTCATCAACATCGATTATTCAGATACAAACTTAGCTGTCAGGGACAAATATATGTATAGTTCTGGATTATCTTGCAAGAGTGTGAAGTCTGATCAAGGATCATATTGTCGTCTTGAAGTTGAAATGTGACACGAAGAATCTATGTGAGAACAACGAGTATCTTAAAGAGATTAGATTGTGCGTATTTTAAAACCCATTACCACACAATGGCTCCTTTTGACTCCCTCACAAAAAAGCATTGGGAAAATATTGTAGGAAATGAAGAAATTGCTTGTGACAAGCAATTTCTTCATTTTCTACAATGTTTTCTATCCCAAAATGAAAATATTTTTAAAATGGCATCAATTTGAAATTGTCGTCTGCAACACCTTTCAAATTGGATCAGTCCAAAATATTGCCGTCTGGTAAGGGGTTAACGGGCTTCTCTTGGTTCGTGTCGTTCGCAAACGAAAGGCCTTTTCCAGGCATCAGTTCGATTGTAAACATCAATCGTGCATTGTATATTATAATGCATTAGGAGGTTTGATTACAAAGTTATGCATCTGATTATTTCCTTGCAGAATTTGCATTCAGAAGGCACATTCTATTTATAATCAAACAGCCGATATTTCGGAGCTCATTCCGATTTTTCTCTGTGAACTGAATATTAACGCAACCATAATAGATGTCTTCATTGAAGAATACATTTAGTGATATGGATGGCTTTCAGTACGAAAGTATATGAAAGAATGCCTATCTGGAGAAATTTTCCAGAATCATTGAATCGCAACTGATTCAAATTTGCTCAAAGATTTGCACAATCAAAATATGCGTAGGTCTGTTTTAACACACGATACAACAATTTCAGAAAATCTTCAATTAGTTTGTTAATACGGGACCGATTTGTATTCGGTTTGAAACAAAGAAGTTGGACAGACTTCTCGCATTAGATCTAGACGTGGTGGATTTTTGAAAAATCAGCTGATGAAAATTTATTGAAGATCAACAAAAATTTTGGTTGATTTTCAATATTTTTTTTATTTATTTTTTAAAAAATCCGCCACATCCAGCTTATTTCTGGCATTTCCTCACCTTTTCTGATTCAAACCGAATTTGTCAAGTATTAACAAAAATATTGATAGGTTTCTGAAATTCTGAGTCTCGTGATTAAACGCCGTCTTTAACAAAAATAAACATAATTCTGTTTAAATCCCATGAGATTTATTACTCTGTCAAAAAATCATTCGTCATAATTGTGGAAATGAATTTCATTTATTTTTTGTGGAATAAAATGCAAATTTTATTCATGAATTCAACAATATTTAAAGATAAAAAACGCCTGTGCTGTTTAGAAACCTCCAGAGTTTACTTCAATGATTAGAATGTTTAGTTAAGGTAGGATACACCGCAACGTGGTCATTTTGAGATTTACAAAACATCGGATTTTTTCGGGCCTCGTCGTTACGTATCCGAACATATTCGGGCGCGGTTGTAAACATTTGGCGGTGGAAAGTTCCACCGCCGAATGTTTTATTCCGACGTCGTACGGATATCATTAGGGGTAGACTACCTTAAAGAATAATGCGAGGCCATAGGTGTTCGATATTCCATGTTCAAATTAAATTTAAAGTGACATCACATTCTCATTTCATTTTTTAAAGTATGCCTTGATGCTAAGATTCGTTAGAGGAACTTGGGAAGTCTTAAGAGAAGAATATGAAAGTTAGAAACGTTACCGATACACGTTACACGTGACCTGTTCATGATAAAATATGATTAATAATTGATTGTTTAATCAAGTCTGGAGTCGCAATTCTCTATAACAGTCTCTTAGAGACGTCTCTAATATAATTAATGTATTCCATATGACCTGACACTGACCTTTATTCGAAGTTTGTTCATATTTCTCATATAGCGTAATATCTTTAAAAAAATTATATCGTAGTACACAGATATAAAGGTTATACATAAATATTACTGAGTTGTTATTTTAAAAAAGAACATGCATGTAATTTATGATAATTAAAACTGAAGTTGTGCCATGTGAAATGAAATCTGTAATAAGAAACCACATTGTAGAGCTTAATGAAAATGTGTTTCTTTTTTTCAATACAGCTCTTGGGTCATGTTGGGCCTTGTATAATAAGGCCAATATCCTGGTTCAAATTAGACACAATTATGAGAAATGAAACAGTTATTGTTCACCGAATCCCCAAAGATTTTGTAAAATGTCTTTTTGTCATGGAAACGACTCATTTAGCTTTGATTGAGTTGCAATTAAGAGTAGAAAAATTGAATCATTTTGAATTTCATCTCCATAATAACCGCCACAATTTTGTGATCATAATAAAAAAATAAGGGGATCTCAGGAAGACTGTCTCTTGATCGATCGTTATGGACATTGTTATGAACCTTTTTTGTGTGTATTGAAACAGATAAAAATGTTTAAAATGTGTACGTTTGTATAGTTAAACAATAACATCACGTCTTTGCGACCAGAAGCAAAACAATGACTTTTGATGGTTTTATTTATGTATTACATAAAGTCTCTGTTTTAAAAATTGTATCATTAATCTAAATTGAAAGCTATGGGAGATGTCAAAATACATGGTAATTGAAACAGTATACGAACGTCATGGTACTGAGTCATGTAGGTTATCACTGTTTTTCAACGAAAACCTCGTAACTCCAGCTTAAAACAAGCTGCAGTTTCGATGTTTTCGTTGAAAAGAGACGTCAGAGAATATAAAATATTTACGGAAAATACCAAAGTGTATGATATTCGTAATTTGTAACATTTATTAAATGCTTTCTTAATGAGAATCCATAGCAGCATCGTTTAAACCATCTGTCAAAATCTATATGAATGACCCCAGCCACATTGATCAGAAGCGGGTGGACATACTACAGAATAAAAGTTGTGTCCAACTCTTCATATGCACATGTGTTGGGGGAATGTGAGGGGAATGCTCCGTGTAAAAGAAATAAGAGACCGAGAGACAATACGTTTTCCGTTCAGTACAGGTCATGATTATTCCATTGAAATGGTCCATTTTGGTCCGCAGTAATTATACCTCTAAATGGTTAATTGGCGGTTTTGCTACTGTCTCATGGGATGAAGATTTTGGTAAAACGAGAACTTTCATTAGATGGAGTGGGATTAACCTTTCACGTTATTGTACTGATGTTGATGGCAATGTGTAGTAATGACTGTTACAAAGAGAGGTATATTTGTCGGTATTTAGACTCACACCGTTCATCCAGATACAAAAAACACGGATTGGTCTTCCAAACGCGGATGTGAAAAACAACACCGTGGGAATACACAAGGTAACAAAACATCAACATATAGCCCTTTAATTGCTGCTTTATAAAAAGTGTTTGTGCAGAGCTGATGACAAATGGTTTATCTTGCGGGTGCTGCATTTTCATAACAAAAGATCTGAGTAAACTATAGATACAAGCGATTTTAAATCGCAAATCACTATTTTCTCGCCTACTTCCCGTTTTGTTTTTTATTTGTAGAAATTATTTAACTTGTTTCGAGCAAGTATCTCTTCAAAATAAGTTTTCGACATCTATGGAATAAATCTATACCATTCATCAAACTGGAAAAAAAATGAATTGGGTGTCTAAAGCCATGTTTAAAAATTAGCCTAGTTTGCTTCAAGGTACAACTTACCACGGATGTTGATACCACACAACACGGATGATCCACATAATTTGGGTAAAACGAACTCGGATGCGAAAATCGGGTTTTGTAGTGCAAAACACTTAAAATGACGTTTTCTAATTAAAATACAATGAAAAATGCTTGATTTTTATAAAGTAAACGTGCTATAACCGCATCCTGTTGACTTTTATAGTCAGTTATTTACTTTATATATGATTGAATTCGGGGAGGCTTGGAATGGCAACCTTAAACGTCACATGTCACTTTATACTGAAAAGAGTAAATAGTAAAAATGACAAGATCGAATTCACAAATTGTAAGTTATTGGTAAGATAAAGCTTCACTCATAAACACCTACGACTGATGGGTGCCCTACTCGCGAAGATTTGCAATCAAGTGTCAAAAATATTGTCATGCAGTCAAATAGGCCGATTTAAAAATCGTTCACACCTGCATAAATCAATACTCGTGTCATCTTGATAATTTTCATTGGACGTTGATAACGTTAATCACAGAATTTGATTGGTTAATCGCTGATCACATTAGAATACAAAAAGTAGAGGTAATGGGTTGTCATGCTGGGCATGTCAAAATCAATGATCCTATAGTTCGACTTATCGGTTAACCGATAACCGACCTAAAATGTCAACGGTTAATCGAATAATAAAATTGGTATTCGTTGCCATCCCAAGTTTCTATGGAAAATTATTTATGCGTAGAATCAGAGAAGCGATATAAACCAGTGGCTTGGGAAAATATTGAGGCAAAAGAAGAAAATGCAATTAGAATGCTTTCAGTGGGGTTCGCCCGAACCCCCTCTGGAACGAAATGATTTTCGTAATTTCAAGATATTTTGAGTAAAATGAGGCAGACGAACCCCCCTTTTCCACATTTGAACCCCCTCTTTAGAAATCCTGGATCCGCCTCTGTAAACACCTACACATTTTTATATACAATAGTACCGGCCGAAAATAAAGTCACGTGGGCTAATGTTTACTACTTGACAACCAATCAACTCTGTTCGTATTTGTAACGGTGCAAATCAGACGAATTGATTGGTTTTGCAGCAGTAAACATCAGCCTACGCCACTGTCATTTTCGGCTGGGACTATAGTAGGTATTTATTTGTATGTTTGTGTTGTAAACAAATCCTTAGTCGTGTAAGGAAGGAGCCGCCGCTTCCTGGGTACCAGTTCTATGGAAATTAAAAATGTCTTGTTCAGAGACAAACACGCTTGTGCCAGCCTGGTTCGCCCCAACCCACCGCCCCGACACCTAGCCGAATCAGCAGTCAGATTATATCAGGTTGCTATTAGTTTGTGTTATTTTTACGTGCAGGATCAACAGTCAATGTAAGTCCTATTTTCACAACCAAAGTCTTCCAGAGGCATGGTAACTAGTTCTTGAATCTACGCAATCTATGTTCATTTCTATTCATAATTTGTTTTACATGCTGTCGTAGAGGGCCTTTCATAAAGACTTTCACTTCAACCCACACTTAAGAATGAGAGAGACAATCATGATAAATATTCTTGGCAATATGTTCATGAAAGAAAGCCACCCATATACCGTATATGTACATGTAATAATTGACAGACATGCGTGATAGAGTTGGTGTTTGAATATCAAAGATGAAAACCTTTTGGAGCTCACTATCAAACTGCAATGAAACAAGATGATCATAAGGGTTTTAATCCTAGAATTTAAAGAATAAAAACAAAGACACGGACAACTTATCTGTTAATATGCAGCTGATATTCGCCTATCGCTTTATAAAACATGTAAACATGGTTTCCTAATGTCTCTACCGTCGAAAGTGCTCATCTACATTCATTTTAGTTTTAGTAAGCCAAAATAAGCCATAATTGGTCTTAAACCAAACATCTATTTTGCACCGTGGTATGTTACACCATAGCAACTGACAGTACCTTATTTCAAATAGTTCTTGTTCTTTTTCTATACTTTTTTATGGGTTCTTGTAAAGAAAACAATTGAAGCGATCCCCTATCTTCCGTGAAACATCAATTTGACAATAATTGTGTGCTTTAATTTTGATTTACAGACATTCTTACCAAGATTTTTCTCTTTTCGTGCATCAAAGTCAGAATCAGTAGCATATATTTCTTTTACTAACAGATTTTATGAGACAGGATGTTAGGTAAACATTGGCAAAGTTATGTACGTTTTCATTGTATGTCACAAAAAAATCAACTCAGCCGATGTTCGTTGTAATTAAAGATAATAAATACTCACTCTGTTCAAAATAAAATTGTTTACATCCGCGTTTGGAAGACCAATCCGTGTTTTTGGATCTGGATGAACGGTGTGAGACTTGTTAAAGGCAAGGCCTGCCAAATGCACTCCCTTTGAACTGGTTATATTTCGACTTATTCCGTGGCGTTCGAGCATACACCGAACATTTCCGATTGTATCCGAAAGTAGTTCTCCGCTTTTTATTAGTACCGTTTAATGCAATTTCGCCTGTTTTCGTAACAACGGAAATAATTGAGCGAGCTCAGATTTCTGGAGAATATTCTAAACATTTTTTGTAGAAGTACTTGTAAATTGTATGAAGAATGGTAAAAATCCCAACCAAAAGTAAAAGAAAAGAATAAAAATGTTGAGAGCAATGAAATTGCTTCCCTTTAAAATCGTCTATTTGCACCATAAAGCTTTCGTTCCATAACTGGAGACATAGTCCATTGAACAGGACTTACCTTAAATCGAAAGATGTTGCAAAGGACATCATGAAATTTATTGATGTACCATGATTATGATCCAAAAAAGCAAATTCTTAATGGTAAATTAATGATGCTCGTTTTACCAACACATTCACAAACCATTATCTATTACATTTGTATATCTTAATGGTATGCATATCAAAACAAGAAGTTTGGTAAAGGGACAATTATGGATTGTATACGTTCGTTGAATACTGAAATCAATCAACGGAATGATAATGAAGAATTTCTATTCAGCTGGCGAGACGTAGTTGTAATCAGACGACCAAAAATGTTGCAAGAGCATTCATTTCTGAAGATCTTTTCTGTGATCTGAATATTAACGTCATCATAATGTACCTTGTCGTATCATAAACTGTACGCTTACGATCTTCGTTACCAAAATACACGCACCAGATTATATACTAAGCACAACAATATAGGGATATCGGAATTGGTTCAATATTTTACCACGAAATTTCCAAAATTTACTCAAATTTCTTCAATTAAGTTGTTCCTTAACATCTTAAAGAACAAAAATTCAAAAGTTTATCTGTCGCACTTTTATAGACTGGTTAATCCTCGGGCGTATGTAGCAGTACCGTCTGTTTCGAAATCGCATAATAGTGTCAATACTACGTATACGACTTGTAGGGTCCAACTCTCTGTTTCTTGAGATTATCCCTGTACTTGGATGCTTACATGTTTAAAGTGGTCCTCAAAGATCCTGGTATGTTCATGCCGCTTATTTTCAATCAGCGAACTTAAAACCTCTATGATAGCCAAGAACGGAATAACGCGCCGATCGGTTGCTTGGCCAATGCAACCCTACAATTATACGCTTTGTGACACAGCAATCTTCAATACATCATAAGCTTTGTTAACTGCAAGCTCGAGCTTTCCTACATCTGCCAGCGTTCGCGGTGGGTTAGACGACAACGTGGAACCATCTTTTCACAGCTAAGGACTTGTTTGCGAATATGTACTGTCTAGTTTTCATCCAGAAATGCGGAAATCGCATGTGTATGCACAAATTTGGCCCATTTGTGATTTTTCAATGCTGACCCCTCTTTAGTGCACATGCCTATGTTGTGAAATCAACGACCTGTGACTGCACAATATTTTCACACAAAGCAAAAGTAATAATAGTGTTATCAAAAAAAGTATAACAGCTTCCAAAAAACTTAAAATTTTGATTTTTATTTATCCCTATATTGTTGTGCTTAGTATATTTATATAACACTTTCCCAAACAAAACATAGTTTTGGCGCCCCATTTAGAACTGGTATAAGAAAACATAGAGGCAAAAGAAAAAAATGCTGCTAACAAGCACTTTTTCTTTTTCCTTATTATATTCCTGGCCTAATTGTGTACAAAACATATTGAACTCAATACCGAATTTGTCATCTGCAGCGGCTTTCAAATCGGACCATCTAATCAATGTATTTTTCTGAAAGGATTTTGTTACCATATTTATACGTTTCATTTTCTATTTACAGCTAAGTCAGTTAACAGAGGACAAAATCAAAGGTAAGCCTATCTATTTTTTACTTCTTAACCATTGCCCTACCGATTTTAAATTTTGTTTAAAACAAATTGCCCATTAATGAGGAATTTCAATTAATCTGTTTCAAGTTATTGCAACAATTAGAATGTAGAAGTCAGTGTATGCAAGATCGGACTGCACGTCTGTGCAGACTGGTCTTAGTCTATACTGCCTGTCAAAGCATTAGTCACATTAGGAATATAGCGTTAACAAAATGAGGAGATTTTAAAGGTACATATTCACTTATTTTCGGGGTAATTTTCTGTAAAATAACTGTACATAATTAAAACATAGTCTTTAATTTTTCTCTGTGCAAAATTTCAGCTTCGTCTGGCCTGTATTGGCTTACATTACGACTGATATAAAACCCCACATCATATCATTTCGTAAATACTATCACACCGATGAAAATGTTTACTTAGTTTTACACCGCTGCATGAGAATCTATTTATGTAATTTGCTGTATGAATCTTTTCTTGTATAAAAAGTCTATACACGGTGTGACAACATGCTAAAAGCTAATCCGAGTCTTCTCTGATGTAAATACGCTCTTTGATATTTTGATTTTTCGCTATTTATTCGTAAATAACGAAAAATCAAAATATCAAAGAGCGTATTTACATCAGAGAAGACTCGGATTAGCTAAAAGCCATCTTCTGTCGATCATTACGGATTTAGGCCTGGGAATACTAATGGCCCTTTAATAGAGTTTATAGTTCTCAAAACGTACGATGCTAATGTTCAATATTCCTGTGGACAAACAATATCGTTGCTTTTCAACAAAAACCTCGTAACTGCAGCTTAAAACAAGCTGCAGTTACGAGTTTTTCGTTGAAAAGCGACGATATGCTTCCTATGGCTGTGAGGAGAGACAGAGTTCAATATACTCTACTATTTTGTTTATCTTGCATCCAAAGGATAAACACCATGAAAGTGCATGAAGTAATTGCAATAATGAAGTAATCAAAGCCGCTGCTCTAATCTTATTCTGATGATTGCCACACTCTAACATCCAAGGTATTTGTGTTTCCATTATATGATTATCCAGACAAATTATCTCGTTACAATCATAGATAGGTGAAGACTTTGGCTGTCTTTGAATTGTGCTTGTTCTTTTGAAACATAACCCTACTGGCTTGTTCTTAGACAATAAAATACTACTTCGGTTCTTTTTGCTATTGGAGTTTGGGTGCATACTTAACAACAAGCTTGCAATTTACAAAATGGAACGTTTCATTGCAGCGTCTTTGAACGTGAAAAACTTCAAAGGAGTTTCTTGTGGCATAATTATTTGTTAGAATAAAGAATATAACAACAGAAAAAAATATTTCTTTAGAACAATATTACTTTCACCTATCGACTCGAGACGTTCTTTCTTCTATTCTTCTCGATTTTTTTTTCTTCTGATAAAAAATCTAGCTGTCTTCAAAATGATCATTATTGTGGTTAACGGTTAAGAGCATTACACCCCGATAATTACCAACACCATTACCACAATCACATATACCATATTTATTTACTTATTATTACAAAAAGTAATGTAACAGCTGTTTCTCCTTGTTTACCACCTATTAGTGGTGTTATTCTTTTACAATGTTTCACTGTAGATGTACCCGCATGATACTAATATCAGTTAGAAACAACAATGCTGATTATGATTAATGGGTGCTACTTTGACAATTCAAATGAAAAAACATCATCGAAGATATTATTGATTCTGTTACGACATACTTAACTCTCCTGTATTAGACAGTAACCATATCCCGACCAAGACCTGCTTTTGATATCAATGAAAGAAATGTTTGGGATAACATTGAGGCAAAAGAAGAAAATAATCACCAATATGTTGCTTCATTATTTTCTGTTCTGTATTTTACGCAAATCGTATCTTTATCAAGCCCCAATGTGTCACCTTCAACCATGTTAGTACCGTGTATGGCTTAAAATGGGGGCCCGTGTTTGATACCTCGTCGCAGCGAATATTCTGCTAGGCATTGTCTCTAAACATAAGTTGGAAAATCATGAACAAAACTTGCATGCAGCTGGAAGTACTGACGAAAGAAACACCAGGAATCTAGCCAACATTCAGCCATTGCGATATAATTGATATTGTGTTCAAAGTGGTGCTTGATATCTCTCAACTCAAAATCCCCCATGTTATACATGTGCTATACTAAGCAGAGCTACACTAGAGAAGATTAATTACTCTTAAAGGGCAATTTCATATGTGTCTGGTTCTTCTTTTTTGAAAAACAGCATCATTTAATGAATTCTTTTAATTAAAACAAATTCCAAATTATCATTGAAAAAATACTTTATTCAAAATTTTAATTATTCATATAAACATTTGCGCGAAAAATTATCTCCATTGAAAATTACTTCCCTTTGGTCTCATGACCGGTCTCGTAATTGTCACATAATCGGTCACGTGACCAATCGTGACGTAATTTTCGAACATTTTCAAAATGGACGTAGAATACCATTATACCGAGTTTCAGAGGCGACGAAATATCCGAATTTTCCAAAATATCGGCGTTTTGAATAATGAAACATGTTGCGAGTTTGACCCAATTTTAGATCTCACTGAATAAGTAATAAATTTTATGACAGTGCGGTACCACAAATTCAACTTGTTGGGCGGTTGCGCTTATGTCTCTATACTGCTAGGATGGAAAGATATTCATTTCTTAGATATGTTGCTCAAATCATCGCACGCGATAATTCATTCTGTACATCATTTTTGACTTAAGGAACCATTTCCGATAAACGGGAAAATCGTAATTTTTTTAGCAGTGGCCTTTAAAATGCATTTTTCATTAAATATTCATACACATAGAATTTGGAATGAGAAATTTGAAAAAAAATTGACGAATTCAAAATGTCTCCGTCTACTCTTATCTGCAGTAAACACTGAACATGTCTTCTGCATGGGACGTCAACAATATTTCCGCTCTCATCAAACTATAATTTCAAACACACTCGAACATACAACCCATTTGTATTTCCATTACATAGTTATCAAGACAATGCTCCGATCATTATCTTACTAAGATCAACGATATGTGCATACCTTGGCTTACTTTGAGACGAAACATTTCTAAGATCAAAGATTTTTTCTCAAAGAAGACATCATATCTCGTGAAATATTACAATATATATACGGAGAGGCAAAAATAAGTTTACACCATACTTCTTCCATGTTTTCTGATAAAACGTTGTATAGATTATTACGATTTTTATACGCCACCGAATGTGGTCGTTTGTTTGATGTTAACGTCTTCGTATAGCTGTCTATATGTCCTTCCTTCCGTTGCGAAAGTTTTTTCGTGTCGTACAGCGGCATCGAAAAGGGGGATTTAATCATTAAATTAATCCAAGAATTCACGTTAATACAAAGTCTACATTTATAAACGGATTTGGGAAAAAATCGCAGAAAATGTCTAGTCACCTAGGACCATGCATATACATTGTTAGTGCTTTTCCATATTAGGATGTGTCATGGCAAAGGGGACTTGATGAAAAAAATATCTGACATAACTCCTTCTAAATTTATGGACGGATTAAATTTGATAAAATTTGTGCAAAATATTCATATGCCATCTGTCTGAGTGTATATAGTGTCGCCTTTCTTTCATGTTATGTTGCGTCATAGAAAAAAGGGTCTTAATGGCCAAAAAGGACATATTGATCGATTTCTACCAGCCACCGAAAATTGCGTTATAATGTTAGAGAAAATTTAACGTTGCGATTTGCTGTGATAAAGAATAAAGAAATCAAATATGGATTAACAGCAATATTTGATGCTCCACTAAGTCGCACGTTCAAAATTTGAAAAATCGATTTGAAGCGAGAGTATGGGTAGTCCAACAAGTTCAGGTGAAATTTATCAACACTGTATTATTGGTTTATTAGTAGAAATAGAAAGGACAAAAGTTTGAGTTGATATGATGGAAATTGATAGAGATAATGAAAAACAAAAAATGCATACTTTCTTTTGCCTCTCAGTATATATCTGCAATTATCAAGGGTTTTTGTTGTTCTTGTTGTTTTTTCGTTCTATGCGTAACCAAGTATCTATCAAATTATATATAAAAACCAAACTCCCCTTTCGGTTACATATGTACATGTATGTATTAGTGGTGGATAAAAGTCACAAAACTCTATACATTAGTCTATCGGTACGGAAGCATAAAATCATCGCTATCCAAGGTTCCCAAGCGGGATGCTTCTCGCCCCCTTTTCGTCTTGGCTAAACAATGTTTGTTGTATTCTTATTGTATCAAACTCATTATCATGTTGTACCAAGAGCACGATAATTCACCTAGTAGATAATTACTAACAATATAGCCACAACAACATAATATCCTCTTTATTTTTAAGCATTACAAAAAAATCCCACAACAGCTGTTTCATATTGTATATCGCTTATTTGTGTCATGTTACATTTTTGCATCGTGGTGATGTAACGAGTTTTGAAAAACAAAGACAGACTTAACAGCCGTGGAAATCATTATGTATACCACTCTATACAATCTCTAAAATCTGGATATAAGTATTCCCTCTCATATCTTTAAAACAACGACCTTTACCGGCAACTTGCATGTATTTCCCCTAATTGCTTTATGCTAAATAAGATCATTTTTAACACATTTCATAGTGTAAAAAAAAACAAAAACAAACAAACAAACAAAAAAAAACAAAAAACCAAAAACAAAACAAAAACAAAAAACTTCAGTCCTGTTAGCTGAGTTTTCAAAACGATATTCGAAATAAAGTTGAATGTCCAGCTCGCGCGTAAGACTTGAATTTGATGAAAACCACCAATTAATATAAAGGGGTCATGCTTGGTTCATCATAAAAATTATATATGAGCCAGAGGATGGTGGGGTTAGATAAAGTCAAATATCTTTTATTTGCTTGGAAAGGTATGCTGATTTTTTTTGTAAAAAATAGTTCTTGGCATTATCTTCAAAATATCCAAAAACAAAAAACAAAAATCATTGGGTAATTCTTTGGCGAATTCAATCACTAAAATTACTTTCTTTTAAGCTCAAGATAATACGATAAACACAACTACGCGCATTTGACTCTCCCTCGTTGCTTACATGCCTTAGATATCTAGCACGGGTCCCATGAAACACTGCAGACCTGTGTCTGAAAATACTGCATGATGAATCAACATAAATCTTCTGAAACAATTGAACTGGGAGTACATGGGAAAACAATTGTCGCCTTGTTGTCAACAGAGAATAGAATTATAATGACATTTTATTGATGACATAGAAGATAATTTGATATTTCACGGAACGGAAATGGAGAGAAGATCACTAGTATCACAGAATGGGAAAAGGGGAACAAAGTACTGAACCACATACTTAATATATCAAAAGATACTGAAACAAATGTAGGGTCAATTGCCAAAAAGCAATGTTATTAGACTATCATGGTCATTTTTGACAACCTCCATAGTTTTTGTCTTAAAAGTTCACAACAGTTAATGAAATTAGCTGAAACGTTTGTCCCGTCCCTTCTAATCAGGGTGTGTTTTACCTTGGCCCTTTGTCTTGTCTAATCCTCTCTAATCCTTGTGAAGCCTAAGACTGTCACAAGTTAGATCTATCGAGCTTTGTCCCTTCCCGCAACTTTGGCTTCTGTCGAGGGCTATAATGAGTCGTAACGAGGGCACTGGCCGACTTAATTTTTAGCGAGCCGGGACTTTATGTCCGGGGAGCTAATGTCACAGCCCTAGTGTCGGCGTCGCGTCCCGTCCCGTCTTCGCTTGAAAAACTTTAACCTGGTCTATATCTCAGGCACTATTAGAGATACAGCCTTGATATTTCACACATAGATAGTTCTCGACAAGACCTTTCATTTGGGACCATGACCTTTGACCTAGTGACCTTGACCTTGGAATTTGACCTACCTTTAAAAAACTTAAACCTGTCATATATCTCATGCACTATTATAGATAGAGCCTTGATATTTCACACATGGATACCTCCTGCCAATACAAGTTTAATTGTGACCATGACCTTTGACCTTGTGACCTTGACCTTGGAGTTTGACATACATTTAAAAAAATATCTGTTTTTGTGACAAGCTCCCGTATAGGCGAGCTACGTTGTCCGCGGACAACTCTTGTTTCTTCCCTTTATGATTCCAATCTAGGTTTTGTTTAGCAATCCTTGGCTATTTGCATCTTGAGCAGTATGTGCCAAATCCAATTTCACTGTATTGATTCCTATGCCACCACCACAGTCTTTCGCCACAGCTCTAACTTGGTGTATTTTTCTGGCAAAGAGGATCTTTCTCAGAAAGTTGTACTTTAAGCGGTCTCTATCAGATTATTTAGAGCTTTTAACTGTATTTGAGTTGTGAGTACATTTTCAATTATTTTCTGTATTAGGACTGCATGCAGATAAAACATAAATCGTCCAAAATAATGAAGTTGTAATAACACGGGAAAGTATAACCTTCTCAATTCCAGGAGAGAAAATGCACTATTAGACGCCATAGAACACATTTATTTTGATCAAATTCTAGAGGTATCGCAATCCCGGGGAATTTATCGACGACTTTGACAGGGTTAAGGTCATCAATTCTTGCAAAATTTTCTTTTTTTATTCTTTTGTTGAAATTTTGTGCCTTTGCATCGCGAAATGAAACAGCACTTTCGATATTATTCAAAATTGTTAACGTTATAATCAGCATAGGGTCTACCTGGTATGAATCGACATTGGTGTTACCATTATAATTAACAGACTAAAAGTATTTGATATACTAAGCTCAAATTTGGTATGTAACATCCTTTCAATGATATCAATGATATCTATCTGTTCCATGCAATTCGACCTTCCTCAAGGTTATCCGTTTACCCTTATCAACCTTTTACTTTACGAAAACTTAACCTTTTTTTCTCTTAACGATCTCTCATGTTTGTCTCGTGTGGATAAAAAAGACCCATTTCTATGAGAACAATGATTTAGATATAGATCTAAAATTTCTATTTGATGATTTCTTCGACCATATTAAAGATCATTTTGAAACAACACACAGAATCGACGTAATCTACGTTTAGATAGTTTCTGGCAAATTCTGGTAAGCGATCAACTTTATGTACTTTCATAAAACCAAGACATTGAAATTGAATTTTCCTTTTTGACATTAGACTTGTTACTGTTTGATTAATGTTTAGAGGTTTGTGAAATATAGCAATATATCTCTTGCTATAGACAATTCGTATGACACGTAATTTTGTTTAACTGCATGTTTTTTGTGATTTCTGTGAAATTTAATTAAAATGTGTCTAGACAATGCCAATAAACAAATGAGCTGGGATCTGGAAAAAAAACGTCCCTTATGACATTTGAGACAGCGCTGGTTTAGGGCCACCATCTGCCCAAGTACTGTCTGACCATGATCAATGCCACTCATCTACTGTTGCTACAGACCATGATGAAGCAGCTGTTGGAGAACAATATGGTCCTTGATCAGACTTCGAGTATACGCAGGCTGATCTAGAACCATGTTAGGCTCAAAAGCCTAAAGAGAACTTTTTTTTTCAGATCTCGGCTCAAATATTTTCAATTGAATTACATCCAATCTTTAATGACTTATTGCTATAATAAATCGGATAACTCATAACTAATCCATAATTCATAAGAAAATCTTATTCAACAAAACCATAGACAATCAAAGCTAATACTAAATCGAACTAAAAACCAATGCAGACGAAAGCGTTCTCTCCATACGTACGTCATCGCTCATATTGATAGATTCAAAACCCATCTTCAAATTTGAACTATTTTACCATATTGTAACGTTATTGCTCAATACGATTCCTAAGTTTAATCTCAACACAAAGTCTCGAAATGTGGTAAGGAAGACTAAAATCAATTCTAATATTCAGTACTTATTCCAAAGAGCAATCTTTAGAATTTTTTTTAAAATACTTTATTTATAAAAGTACATTACAAAAAGCCACCAGGAAGTATTCACCAAGTTAATGACACTAGAATTATTTGATTTTACAAAGTTGCAATCTGACCAATGACAAACAGGATAGTTGATAGATAATTATAGATCTATTATAAGTGAAAGAAAGAAAGCATATTTTTCTGTGGTGAACAATAAAATCACAAGCACTATTTATATTATAGATAAACAGAGCAATGATCACATTATACGAGATTTATGTCAATACGCGATTGTTTGATGAGCATAGATGAAGCAGACAGAAAATCCCAGATGAGTTTCTGGACTGATTGAATTATATAGTCCAGTCAAAATATCACCGCATATGTAAACAAAATTTACTTTATCAACATTAATTCTAGATATAACATTTAACAATGACTTTGAAAATTTTGTGACTCTTACAGCAAAAACAATATTTGACTTTGACTTTATGATTACCCAAAATGTAATATGTATAGGTAAGAGGCTGCCTCTTACCTACTTAGAGACATCATGTTCATAATTTGGTCTTATTTCATATACCGAGGTGTTGAGAAAATGCGACCCAAAACATGTCATTCACACAGCAAAAAAAATCAATTTCAGAGTCATCTGTCACTGTCCGTTAGGAACTATTCTTTGAAGTCTGGGTTGTTAACATTAATACTTAAAACGGATTTGACCACAGAAGAAACATATTTGTAATAAAAAATGATTGTATTTGATTAAAAAGTACATGTAACTAAAGTCAGAAGATTGAAAAAAGATTTAAATATAGGAGGAAATGACCCGGTCAGTCTTTAGAACTCGACCAAAAGTTGAATATGTTCATTACATTAATGGGGCTAATATAAACAATTCCGGTACAATATTCTGAACCATCAAATCAAATCTATCTACTAGACTTGTCAAAAAATAAGAAGCGGGCATTACGAACTTTTGAAAAATTTCCCAATAAGGGGCAGAATGTCGCTAACTGTGAGGTAATACCTCTGCTTTTCAAGGAGAATTTTTGTAATTTGTTCACACATGAAAGACGGATACCGGACATTGGCCGATCACATTAGCTCACGAGGACAAAGTGCTCAGATGAGCTAATAAGACAAGCTCTGTTTGGCTGAAATAAATCTCGAAAATTGGTAAATAAATTAGAAGTCTTGTCATATGCAGATAAATTGGTGTTCTATGAAATAGCTGTGACATTAACAAATATTGACAGAAATCCAAACTGCAAGGGAAATTGACCCAGAATAATTCAGGCCGAGACCAGTCGCTGGCAATAAGATAAATAACCACTGATTTCTATCATTCCCTGTCAACGAAATCCACTTTTAGTTGAAAATCCGTCAGCTACCCTTCTCACGGTGTATAATCACGTGACTCAGAATTTCCGATAATCTTCAATATCTTTTTTAATACTTGACCAATTTGAATTCGGTTTGAATCAGAGAATGTGGGAAGATACCAGAAATAAGGTGGACGTGTTAGATTTTTGAAAAATCAAGTGATAAAAAAGTCAACCACGTCCATCTAATGCGTGACGTCACGTCTGTCCACATTCTCTGCTTCAAACCGAATTCAAATCGGTCCTGTATTTACGAAATTATTGAAGATTTTCTGAAAATATAGTATCACGTGATTATCCACCGTGCTTCTGTTCGATGCTTTTGTTTAAGAAACCTACGCCACGATTACTTCATCAGATATTATTAGACTGGGAGATAATTAGTCAAATATGTTTAGGGTGTACAGGGGGTCTTTATGAAATAATAATTATTATTGAAGAGGCTATTTCACAAATTATATATAAAGCATTTTCTTTTTGCATTTTATAATCGTTAACTTTGCTAATAGGTATATTGGAAGCCGAATACTAGTACAATAAAAACGATAGTCCGATTGCAATACTATTGCAAATATTTTCAAACTTCACTTCAGTAAACAACGCAATATCAAACTCCAAAATACCATGATTTTGCATGTGGTGGTACGAATTTTGCAGGTGCCTCACACTTGCAAGATTCAAACCAACACATGCAAAGTTGTATTGAAAATCATTAACACCTTTTCCATTGTTTACATAAGTAAAGTTTGTAAACGTGTGCGATAGTCGCGGGATTGTGCTATAATGTTTCAAAATTAGCTCTGTAAGCCTCCTGTATAGCCATAAACATACTCTAGCATTCAAAATATGTGCATTTTCATTATGTGAATATCAAAAGTAGCTGTTTACCAGATGAAATGGATTAGCCGACAAATTATTACCTGAAACATTAACAGATATACCGGGTATACGAAATGTAAACGATTAGGGAAATAATATGTTTCTTATTGTTACTATAGTGGAACAAACTGGATTGACCGATGTTTACATAATTATGTTGCTTATTTACTCGTAATTAACCAAATAAACTATGTAGCAGTATTAGAAAAATCGTCTTACATCAGTAATTAGTCAATTCAATTCAAAATTTTAATTGCATAATATTACATAATAATGTTGGAATACAACAAATACATTTTAACAAAATATATAGGATGTGCACAAACATATCAAACATATAGTGAAAATAAAAGATCAACATATAAAGCATATGGAATTTGTAAGTAATGGTCAAGAATGTTGGGTAGTTTTCATTAAAAGAAAAGAATGTTAGGAATAAAATGATTCATTTCTCAAGTCAAGTGTAGAGATCACTTTTCTCATTGGCTTCAAATAAAAATTTTGATAATCTAATTAGAAATCCCTTTCTGTCATTTGTCATCATTAGCTTAAATTTATGGATGGTTGGCCATGTACGAAAGAAATTAGGCAAAAAATTCTTCCTTAGATCAATAATTAGTCTTATTCTCCGATTTTGATTTCAAATCAATTTCCTGACATCCCTATATAACTGAATTTGTCGATTTGCGATCGGCAACTCTTTTTGGGACGTCTATATAACTCAAAGATTATGACTCTAGACTTGTATACAAACACTAAACTACTTGTTGTTGAAAATGATTCAGCATAAATCCTTGCTCTTTCGAGGACATCAATTCGCTCGTAAAGCTCACGAAAAATGATTTGGTAAATGTTAAAACTATGTATTGCTTTTTAGTGATTGTATACTGGTCTAGAGTTATAAACTTTGAATTATAGCAATTTTCTTACTTTTTAGCCAAGTATCAGTCATTTTTTAATGGATGACATTTGATTGAATATTAAATTGATTCCCACTAGTCTAAAAGTTGTATGTTTCGGTAAGTGTCTGCGAATATTTGGAACATATACAAAGACTGCATAACTCTTTCAAAACTATCAATTACTGTAAGAATACAGGGAAAATTGTATCCTTCTAAACTTCCAGAATTATTAAAGGCACCATTAGACACCACAGAACGCATTTGTTTTTATCAAATTCTTCAGGCCTTGTAGTCCATTGGAAATATTCTGAGACCTAAGTAGGGTCAGATAGATCAATAATTCTTGATTTCCTAAAACTCTTGAGATAAAGATAAAAAGTTTCTTTCTCTTGGTGATATTTTGTTCGTTTGGATCATGAAATATGTGTCTTTGAACGCTTAGGGGATGTCTTGTGATAATATAATGTGTTAAATTATAGAGAATGAACACTGCCAAAAAGTTAGAATATGACCTTCATCTACATAACTGTTAATAATACACTAAAACTTCAAAGACTATCTTCTATCCTTCATGTTTTGCATGTGCTTTGCTCATGGAACGTCAACAATGTTTCCGCTCTCGTCTTTTCCAAATTACAAACACACTCGAACATGCAAGTCATTTCGTATCCATTACATGGTTATGAAGACACGGATCCGATAATTATCTTATTACAATCAATGGCAGGTGCATACTTTGGCTCTCTTTGAGACGAATTATTTATAACATCACAAAAATTTTACTTGAAAAGTTGAAAAGCGAAAGATCTGTTACCTTTCAATAATTTTCTCAGAGACGACATCATATCTACAGACTCATGAAATATTTTGCTATTAAACCATCTGCATTAATTAAGTCATTTATGTTTCCGTTGGATGCATAACCAATGATAAGTTTTATAAAACCCAAGCTCCATTTTTGATTACAGGTGTACATGACTGTGTTAATAGTAGACAAACGTCAAAACAATTTTTACCCCACCCAGTCTGTCGATACGGAACCCAGTTGAGGATGCTTTACCGATCCTTTTCATCCTCATTAAACAGGTGTATTTTGGTATTCGTATTGTTTAACCCGCATATCATGTGGTAGTAGACCATGAGCACGATACTTTACCCAAATAATTAATAACATTATTACCACAATTACATACGAGGATTTCCTCTTTATTTTCTCATTATTACAAAAAAACTTCCACAACAGCTGTTTCATATTGTATATCGTCTATTTGTGTCATTTTCCTTTTTGCATTTTGATGATATTACGAGTTTTGAAAACAATGGGAGACTAAACAGTCGTGGAAATCGTTATGTAGGCCACCCTCTACAAAAATCTGGATATAAATATTCCCATTTATATCTTTAAAACAACCACGGTCATCGGCTTTTTGCGTGCAATATATTTCCCCTAATTGATATTAATATGCGAAATAAGTTTACTTACACTATAATTTCACAGTGGCCAGTAAAACCTACATGCACGTTAGCAAGGTTTTCAATACGATTTTCAAAGGGCTTAAAAATGCTTAACTTTGATGAAACCTTTTCATTAATTTAAAAGGGCAATGCGATGTCGAACATAAAAAAGTGAATTATTTTCAAGAAAAAATGGTCAGCATGTCTTGGTATATAACTTCTTGACACGAAAAAATAGAATCACGTTTATTTATTTCTTGTAAATCATGTTTTATCTACCTTTTATCTACATTGCTAATGACTAATAACATTTGTAAAAAAAACCTGATCCTTGATAGAAAGTGAAAGTAAAAACTTATTACCAGTGCTAAAATTACTTTATTTTAGGCCCTAGATAATAAGATACACCACATAACTACACACATTTTGACTCCCCCGCTTTTGCTCAGATGCCTTAAGCTTTCCAAATAGCCAATTGTAAACTAACCCATTTCCAAAGCTATTGCAGACAGCAAAACCTAACATAATCAAGATAGAATTTGTGTGCAGTATAGTACAGAAAATATTGAAGCAAAAGGAGAAAATGCTGGTTATCAGCATTTTCTTCTTTTGCTTAAGTGTTTTCCATAGCCCTCACTGTTAGGGACGTCAAAACCAGGTATTGTTTTGTCATGGGTTAAATATCTAGCACGGATCTCTTTAAACATACCTGGGTCTTAAATCCACATAAATCTTGTGAGACAATTGAGCTGGGAGTACATGGGAAAACAATAGCCGCCTTTGTGTCAAGAGAAAATAGGATTATAATGACAATTGTTTGATGACATTGAAGATAATCTAATATTTTACGCAATTGGAATTGGAGAAAAGAATCATCACATATTTGGAAAGGAGTAACATATTATTCCACCGCATACTTGATATATCAAAAGATACTTAAACAAATGTATAATAAAATATCAAAAGCATTGGTATTCGACTTCCGTTATTTTGTCTAGAAGTTCACAGTAGTTAAATTATCAGAATTACATGCCCCTTCGAATTAGATAGCGTTTTACATTAATTTAAAGAATAAGAAAAAACAGTTTTTGTCAATGTATCACAGGCTTTTGTCTAACCCAATCCTCTCCTCTCCTTGTAATCTCCTTTAAGAATTGCTAAAAGAATTGAAATCCATAAAAAATCGTTGATCTTTTTCTGATGAAGAGGATCTTTTTCAGAAAGTTGTACATAAAGCGGTCTGTATCAGACTGGAGCTTTTAACTGAATTTGCGCCGTAGGCACATTTTCAATTGTTTTCTGTATTAGGACTGCATGCAGATAAAACATAAATCGTCCAAAACAATGAAGTTGTAATAACATGGGAAACTTTAACCCTCTCAATTCTAGGAGAGAAAGGCATTATTAGACGCCATATAACACATTTATTTTGATCAAATTCCAGAGGTATCGCAATCCCGGGGAGTTTATCGACGACATTGACAGGGTAAAGATCATCAATTTTGTAGGATATTCTTCTTTTTTTTAATTTCTTTGTTGAAATTGTGTGCATTTGTATCATGAAAAGGAATATCTCCTTTGATATCATCAAATTTATTTGCCACCACCATGATCTTCCTATCTTACATTAATCGACATTATTGGTACTATATATTATAATTTACAGAACGCTAGAGATGCCAGTCAAAGGAAACCATCATGCGAATTCCATAATATTGGTAGAAAAGCAAGGGCAGTTCCAGCAGAGGATGCAAATGCAAATTAACTGTTCCCCCAATTTCTTTATCATCTACTATAGTTTACTTACGGATTCGCTGAACAGTCTCAGACACTAGTATATGTTTTGGTCATTACGACGTAGTGATTTTTCGATTGCATATTGGTGTCCTCGTACGAAAATAATTGAAGACTTTAGCTCAGCGACACGATTAAGTCGATTTTACTCGACTGGTAGTGGACAATCGTCATTTAGGTTATCTCTCCGTAGGTGTTTAAAACGTGCTACAAAGACGGAAGCATTGAATATCCTTTCCGAAATAAGTTTTGGTTTGACAATTCTAATAACTGTTAATTTAGAAACCGGAGAGATAAAATGAAGATGAAGCTGATAACTAAGCTTGCTGAGTTGCATATTTTGCCCCTTTTAGTACCTTTTTATCTGTTTATCTTCACTATTTTTATTTGTTCGGCCAGGCTATATGTGAGATCATGTGACAGAGCAGAATGAAACTATTTGTCACCTGTGGTTAAAAAGACATTTTTCTTATACGAATTAAGTGATGTTATTTTTACATCAACAATTTAAGTATACTATTTGTGATATATGATGCTTTCTTCAACGATTTAAAATGTCAATTTCGAAATGACATATCGAATCTGCGTAATCTACGCTAAGACAAATTCAGAAAGCGATCAACTTTATGTACTTTCGAAAAAAAAAACAGACATTGAATGAAATTGAATTTACCTTTTTGACATAAAACTTATTATTGTTTGATTGATGTTTAGAGTTTTGTTGGGAAAAAACAATACATCTCTGGCTATAGACAATTCATAATACACTTTATTTTGCTGTACTGCATGCTCTGAGGATTTTTATGAAATTCTATTCCAAACTTGTCTAGACAACGCCAATAAACAAATAGTTTTAATTGAATTACATCGAATCTTTATTTCCTTGTTACTATCATAAATCTGACAAATCATCACAAGTTCACGAGAAAATACTATCCAATAACAACAACAACGACAATAACAACTAAAACAACAACGGAAAACTCGGAAACGTGAATTCATCACGGAAACGTGAATTTATACTGGTACGACTTGAAATACTTTGCATGCGAAAGGGTGATTCTGAAGAGAGACAATTGACTGTATAGAAATTGCGAAGTTGCTTATTATCAGTATTTTCTTCCAGACTACTTCTTGTAAATTAAATACTATAGAAAACTTTTGCATTTAAAAAGTTTCAAAATTTTGATAGATCTAGAGATCTATGTACAGAAATGTTCGACAGCTCTTTTTTTAGTTGTTGGTCTTTACAAAACTAATCCAGACGACCAACGTATTTTGAAAGGTAGGACTAGACCACTGCGAATTTCGAAGATACGCTTAACCAAGTTAATATACTTCTTGGTAGCCCATTATTCAACATCAATAGTAGACGAACAATAAAAGCACCAGCACTATTTATATTATAGATAAACAGACCAATAATCACATCATACGAGAAATATGTCAATACATGATTGTTTTATAATCATAGATGAAACAGACAGAAAGTCCCAGATGGGTTTCTCTGGACTGATTGAATTGATGGGTAACTAATGTTTGTGTCTCTCTTAGTTTATATACATATGAGCCAGGATCTGGAAAAACGTCCTTAATGGCATTTAAGAACAACCTAGATCCAGACCAGCCTGTGCATACGCACAGTCTGATCAGGATCCATGCTGTCCTAAAATATCTTGTCCGTGATTTGTAACAACTGTAAGACAACACAATTGATCCAGATCAGATTGCTCTAAGGCACATGCTAATCTGGAAACATGGTAGTCTCAGATGCTATAAGGGACGTTTTTCCAGATCCCGGCTCATATATATATAGTCATGTCCAGATATTATGGCGCTACAAAATTTATTTTGTAAACCTTTATGAACATTATATCGATTGAGAAAATACTGTGATTCCTACTACAAAAATCAAAATTTGACTCTTACTTTATGATTACCCAAACGATAAATCTTAAGGGTACTGCCTCCTGCTTTTGAAGGAGAAATTTATGTAATTATTGACACATGACGGACGGATACCGGACATTGGTCGATCAAAAAAGCTTACCACGAACAAAATCTGCTCAGATGAGTTAATAAATACCTTGCTCTGTTTGTTTGCTCTGTTTGCTCTCTTTGTAATTTGCTATAAACATGTATTTGTTTGATTCAATAAACTCTTTGTACTGTTTTGTATTGTTTGGCTTAAATAGATCTTCGAAAGTTGGTAAACAGAATTCTCGTCATACATTGACCGTTCTGGTTTTCTGGAAAATAGCTGTGACATTTACAAACAGCAGCAAAATTTGATATTACAAGAGAAAATTGATATTCAGTCAGTTCCCGGGGAGATACTTAATTTTGAATATCATTTGTCAAGACTATGTGCGATGGGTAATTTATAACGAAATTCTCTGCTATCGCTTATATCATTGAAGAGATTATTTCACAAATTCTATGTAACATTTTTTGTTTTTTTTTTTTCATTTTATAATCAATAACTGAGCTGATAAGCGTACATGTATTGGAAGACAAACACGATAAAGACTGTAGTCACGATATCAGTGCACATGTTTACAAAGTTTGCCCGTGTAAACAACACCATATTCATATCGAATCCCAAACTACTGTCATTTTGCATGTGATGGTTCGAATCTTGCAGGTGTATCACACCTGCAAGATTCGAACCAAACACATGCAAAATTGTATTGAAAGTCAGGATCGCCTTTCCATTTGTTTATATGGGTGTAAACATGTGCCATGATATCGTGTGTTAGAAGAGCATCCTGTAGACATAAACTTGCTCTAGATAGCATCCAAAATATTAATCCGAGTCTTCTCTGATGTAAATACGCTTTTTGATATTTTGATTTTTCGCTATGTACATAGCGAAAAATCAAAATATCAAAGAGCGTATTTACATCAGAGAAGACTCGGATTACCAAAATATGTGCATTTTCATTATGTGAATATCAAAAGTAGCTATTAACCAGATGAAATGGATTAACAGGCGAAATATTAGCAGAAACATTAACACATGTATCACGAAATGCAAACAGTTAGAATAATCAGATGTTTTTTATTTCTACTACAATTCCTATCATTTTCTTACTCATTTTTGCCAAGTGTCTGCCACTTTAATCGATGGCATTTGATTGAATATCATTAGATAAATTCTCACTATAGTCTAGTCTCGATTCTATGACATTTGCTTACAATTTTTACTTAGGTAAACAAGAGAGAAAAAGCGGCCTTATTTTTTCAGAATAAGTTTACATGTGATGATTTGAATCTCGCATGTGTGTGTGTGACACCTGCAAGATTCGAAACATCGTGTGCAAAATAACAGCAGATTGGAGATTGATATTACGTTGTTTTCATAGATAGATTCATTGACTACTCGTCCGTCCTGTCTATTGTTAAGGTATCCAGTCTAAAATTGCAAAATGGACTGACTGATTTGACGCATCATTTTATCATATTTTGGCTTAATCACTACGCCGTGCTCATAACTCCGAAATCCTGTCGCCAAAAGGTAGCAAGCAGAAAATTACAATGAAACCTACATTTACTGCAAAATAAAGTTTACTTTTCGTCTCATTTTCATCGGATTAAAAGATGAATTCAAATCTGATTATTCATTTTTCTTAATACACGCGTGTAAAGCAAATGTACCGTGTGACAGTATGCACCACGTGTATGCATTTTAAGGGCGCTAACATCTTGAAAGTAATTAGCCCAGAATTCCCAAACGAGATAGATGGTAATCGACTTTGGCGACCTCTATTGGTAAATATTGTAGATAGATTTTGTAAATATGGGCCATAATATCATGCCCGGATAATTATCTGTGACTTCGATCTCTGTTTTCAGTTACGGTTAGTGTCCGTGAATTTCGGTGACATGCAGAGGCAACACAACAGTTTTTATAACTATTAATTATTGTAAGAATATGGGGAAAACTATCCGTCTCAACTTTTAATAGCGCAAATGGAATCATTAGGCGCCATAAAATATGTTTGTTTTTATCAGATTTTAAAGGCTTTGTATACCTCACGAGAAATGACCTGGCAGCCCATGCTAATCGAATGGAAAGCTCTGCCAGGTCAATCTCGTCCGCTATAATCAAAGGGAAATATTCGAATTACTATTTTGATTCCCCCTCAACGTTAAGAGGTTTGCCTTCCTGCATCATAATTACAGCACGGGAGAAAACGGGAGAAAATTTTGGCTAGTTTTCTGTACGCCATCATTCAAGATCAATAGGAGACAAACAATAAAAGCACCAGCACCGTTTATATCATAGATAAACAGAGCAGTAATCACATCATACGAGAAATATGTAAATACACGATTGTTAAAAGGTATCATCATTGATGAAGCAAGCTGAAAGTCCCAGATGGGTTTCTGGTTTGATTGACGTAATGTGTAAATAACGTTATGTTTCTCTCTGTGTTTATATAAAATAATGTAATATTCGATATCTGGTTGAGGTCCGATGGCATGCGGGGGATAAACATTAGTATCATCAACTTGATAGAATTGCATTACTCTGATACTTCGAAAGGATTATTTTTAGCTTCACTGCCTGAAGGCCAGAGAGCTATTGTCGTGGCGTTTTGTCCGTCGTACGTGCGTCCGTGTGTCCGTTATCTTTTTCTTTGAAAATCTTCTCCTCAGAAACCAATTGGCCAATTTAGATCAAACCTGGCAGAAATGTTCCTTGAGTGGTCCTTAAATTATATTGTTCAAAGAATTTCGATTAGTCCATAAATTCGGGCGTGGTAGGGTGGTACTTATCAGAACTGGACAAAATCACGAAATGATTCTTTAAGAATCAGCCATTCGGCCAATTTACACCGAATTTGGTAGAGCTTATGTGACCCTTCACATAAATTGATCAAAGAATCTTAATTGGTCTATAAATCTGGGCGTGGCATGGCCAGGCTTATCAGAATTGGATAAAATCACGAAATAATTCTTTAAAAATCAGCCAATTTACACCAAATTTGTCAGAAATGTTCCTTGTGTGGCCCTTTACTTTAATTGATCAAGGACATTTGATTTGTCAATAAATGTGGGTGTGGCAGGGCGAGCTTTATCGGAATTGGACAAAACCATGGAATAATTGATTTAAAAAAAATCAGCCATTATTCCAACTAACACCAAACTTGACAGAATTTTTTCTTTGGTAACCATTGATTTAAATTGTCCAAAGAATTCCGATTGGTCCATAAATGCGGACGTGGCAGGACGGGGCTTATCAAAATAGGAGAAATCACTAAGTATTTCTTTAAAAATCAACCATTGGGCCAAATCAGACCAAACTTGGCAGAATTTTTCTTGGATGGCCTTTTTCTTGAATTGTTATTGAAATTTTGATTGGTTTATAATGTGGGCGTGGCGGGCGAGTTGGAGCTTTTCAGACTTAGAGAAATCACAAAATCATGAGATGATTCTTTTACTGAAGCCAGTGGAGCGATTTAGGCCCTCTTGGGTCTCTTGTTTTCATTCATCTCTCTATGATTATTTTGTATTTGGTAATCTTCTGAAGATTTAGTTGTTGGACACCAGGATGCTTTCCGCTGGCTTATCATCCTTTTTGAAACTTGAAAAAGCCAACACAGTGGATGCCACTGAAACAATAATAAAAGTAGAGCTAATGTACAATGCGCACATATATTAAGATAACCATTATTGTCCCATTATACCTCAATAAGTTCTATGCTACAATCCAAGACTATGCTTCTATTGAATTTATATTGCCGCCTGCTCAAAAATTGGGCAAGTCCATGATTTCTTATTATGGGTTTGTGTGAAATTCATTACCATTTCAAAAGTATCAATTTGTTTACAGAATACCAAGAAGCTTTCAAACTCTATGACAAAGACAACGATGGTATTATAGCCACCAAGAAACTAGGTCGTGTACTACGAACGATGGGACTAAATCCTACAGAAATAGAAATACAAGAAATGATCGACGAAGTAGATTCCGAAGGTAGGTAGTTGTACTGACTTGAAATATGTCGATGCTTTTCAACAAAACCTCGTAACTGCAGCTTGATCTAGGCTGCAATTAGGAGGTTTTTGTTGAAAAGCGACGATATACGAGGGACGGTCGGAAAGTAGTTGGACTTTTGATTAGTTCTCTAAAACCATTTAATGTTTTAACAAAATTCTTTTTACACTGTTTAAACAAATTGTCCATCTATGTCTATGCATTTTTGCCATCTTTGTAGGAGCTTTACTATCCCCACTATTAACCATGACGTAGACCCACTGTATTAGGTACTGTGTAACCACCGTTATCAAAGGCGCCCGGGTCTCAAATTTCTTCCCAGCAAGCATTTTCATCAGTCCTTGACACAAATAAAAGTCACGTGGGGCGAGGTCATGGCTACAAGAAGAGCAAAATAACTTTTGTCATGTGTAATAGTTGATTATCTCCACTGTATATGCGGTGGTATGGGACCGTGCGTAATCGTAAAGTAGAAAAATCTTTTCTTTGCTAATCTGGGAGGCGTTTACTTCAGCATTTATTCTTTGGTTTTTCTGAATTACTTCAGAATTGTACTTGGCAATGACAATTTTTACCGTTTGACATGAAATGAGTAACTATCAATCCTCGTGAATCCCTAAAAGCAACAAACATGACAACCAGCCGAAGGAAACAGCTTAATCTTTTCATGGGCGGGGAACCAGCTCGTTTCCATGACTGCTTTGACTGGTTTTTTATCCCAAGTTCGGAATTATGGACCCTTATTTAATCTTCAGTGATAATTTAGTTAAAAAACTTAACTTCTTCGCGATTAAAATGACTAGAATGTTCTTTTGTTTTGGTTACCCTTGTTGTTCCTCTAACAAATAGTCTATGGTACATAAAACCCCTATCACATATAAGTGGACAGAATAGCATACATATACAACTATCTTTGAAAATAAACTGACCACATTATTGGCAAATGGATGTAGATTCCATCAATATATAATATGTTTATACAGTTGCAAATAGAGAGACAGCAGCACGAAAAGTCCAACTACTTTCCGACCGTCCCTCGTATGAGTTAGGGTCTTAAAAGGGGGCCCTTATTGCATTTTGGACCACTGTATTTCCAGATCAGTCTGCACCGTTTGTTTAACAATTCTTAAAGGTCACCAAGAAGCTTAGAGTGTACATACAGGCTGATCTGGATCCATTTTGGTGTAAAATGCTATGAAGGACTTTTTCCAGATCGCAGCTTATATAGACAATATTTGCCATGTACTTATTCTCTATAAAAAAAATACATTTAAAGTGGAATGAGTGGTGTAAATATTACACGATTTGTTACAATTTCTGTCGGAACCAAATAACAATTTTATTGCCAAAGGTCCTTTGGAAATCTCAATCTAGTAGAAACAGTGCTCTTTATGGGAGATAATCTTATCATTTTGACTCCTTAACAAACTTCAGTTGCAAGTATCTTGGACACTTGTCCTTATGACTTTATCGTCGTTTTTCAGCGAAAACCTCGTACATGCAGCTTATACAAGCTGCATGTACGAGATTTTCGTTGAAAAGCATCGTTATGTTGGTTTTACAGGTACAGGTAATCTAGATTTCGAGAGTTTTCTCAACATCGTGGCAAGTCGGAAGTTTGACGATGAGGACCACGAAGACGCTCTCAAGGAAGCATTCCGCATGTTTGATCGAGATGGTAACGGGTATATTGACGCCGAGGAGCTCCGAATATGCATGATTAACCTCGGTGAGAAGCTTACACTAGAGGAGGTGGAAGAGATGATTAGAGAGGTGGACATTGACTTTGATGGCAGGATGAATTATGAAGGTGAGCACTGTGCTTATGATAATGCATCTGTAGAAATAACACAGCTCGTTTAGTTTGTCCCCACAATTAGCAAAAATGCCAATTTTTAACAGGACACGCACATATTTGTTGTTTTACGAAATTCATTAATAAAACAAAACACACAAATACATGGGACAAATCACAACATCGAAGAAAAAAGTTTGAAATTGACTTTGGTGATCGCATTTTTCTACAAATAAAGATAAAACACAGGGAGTCTGGGACATCATTTGATCCATCTTCGCAAGCCAAGGGTAACATCTACGACGTAACGTCGTTTCTGTATTCACCCTTGGCGTATTTAGTCCGATTTTCTTAGTCTCCTGTAAAGCGTTTTCATTGGTTCCAGCGAGGTCTCGCTGGAACCAATCAGATTGTCGAATGATACATTTGTTATGAGTAACCAAATCATGACAACGGGCGGGAAAAAGCATTGCATTTACAACTCAAAAACGCGGAGATGGGCGATTTTTCCCAAGAATTTCACTGCAATAGACAGGAATTCCCTATTTTTAATTGACGAATTATCAAACTTTCGACAATTCGATCAAAAAAGCAGCTAACTTTTACATAATCCGCATGACGTATGACGCGAAAGCATCTTTATAATTGTTATTATTTTCAGAATTTGTACGACTGATGTGTTCCAAGTACGCTCTAGAATGAAGAAGTAGTTAGTTCTACGAACTGAGAGTTTGCTCAACCAACGAAGCGCACAGTGCTCAAGACAATTAGTTGTGCACACGTGACTCTGTTGTGTACACGTGACTTCAGGTCAAGGTCAGGACATCACGTGGGATATCAAAAACTGACTCAACATTTATTGTTGTTTAATATTCGAATATTCACTGCCGTAGTGATAATATAGATAAAAACAAACATTCATTGTTTCACAGAGAGTAAGTATTTCACATATATAAAATGTTCTGCAAGGATGTAGTACCCATTGTATAAAATAAAGCAAAAGTCATACTTCCTCGTTCACTTTAAACTCACTTTATGCATTCGATTCTTTTTCATAATAAGTATTTCCTTCTCACATTTTCACTTACATTTAAATCTTCAGTACATTTTTATGTCTTTTTCTCCACACTAATGTCTGTTTTTCCTCAGTTCCATTGTGATTGCAGCACACTTTGGCTTTCTAATGGACATAAAGAGGCTATGTAGGAGAACAACTTGATTCTTGGTCAGACTGTGTGATTATGCATGCTTATATGGACATATTATTCACAATCGGCTTAAGCTAGTCTATCCCTAATGAGACTCGCGCGACGTTGGAATTATTCGGGCGATGTCGAAAACATTCGGCGGTGAAACTTTCCACCGCCGAATGTTTACGACCGTGCCCGAATATCTTCGGATACGTAACGACGACACTAGAAAAAAGCCGATGTTTTATAAATCTCAAAATGGCCACATTACAGGTATTCTACCTTAAAGTTTTTTTTCTAGAACAATGCTCATGTATTTGTTTTCGTCTTTAATCAGTTTCTTAACATATACTGAACCTCAGTAATAACGCACCACTTTTTCTTGATTTATATTTTTCAACAAAATCATTCATTTTGTTGACACAGTATTATTCGGTATCCGCCGGACACTAGGTATGCACACAACACACTCTTAAGCAAAAAACCCATTCATCCGTGACGGTAGCCGTCCAAACTTGGTAAACAGTTATTCTGCACGTGCCGTAGTATTGACCATTTTTTCTTGATTTATATTGTTCAACAAAATCATTCATTTTGTTGACACAATATTATCCAGTATCCGCCGGACACTACAATAGTACCGGCCGAAATTGACAGTGACGTGGACTAATGTTTACTACTTGACAACCAATCAACTCTGTTCGTTTTTGAAACGGTGCAAATCAGACGAATTGATTGGTTTTGCAGCAGTAAACATCAACCTACGTCACTGTCATTTTCGGCTGGGACTATTGTAGGTATGCACACAACACACTCTTAAGCAAAAAACCCATTCATCCGTGACGGTAGCCGTCCAAACTTGGTAAACAGATTTTCTGCACGTGCCGCAGTATTGACCTCGTGCACGAACCAGCTTATCGATTTATGTGGTACATGTAGTCGGTGAAAGAAAGAAAACACCCAAACATTTCATCGGTCGGATATTTTTATGCTTTGAACAATGCCAAGACTTTCCACTGACGAACGTAATCGTGCTATTGGGATGTTGCATGCAGTGATGACGTCTCGTGCTATTGTAAACACGATGGGATTTCATCACAAGACTATTGGCCAGCTAAGAGAACGGTTCCAACAAACTGGTGCACTGCTGGACTGCCCGGGAAGGGGTGCGCCAAAGGTCCCAACTGCAGTTCAAACAGGTACAGAGGTTTAAGAACAAAGTGATACAGGGATAGTAGACTCTAACCAAATGACAGAATCCAAAATGCGATCAGTTCCATGCGTCGACGAAGCACAGACTGTATTGCTCTGCAAAGTGGTCTCACGCAGTACTGATTTTGTGGCTTTTACTTTAGAGGGTAGTCACGTTTGCGCGTTCGTCACCCTTGATTGCTTTAAGGTAACGAAACAATTCTTCGACCATAAACGAATAAATTGATAGCAGTTTTGGTTGTGGTTTTACAGTTTGAAAAAGTAACATAATAAGGACGTTATAGTGAAAAATGTAAGTGGTGCGTTACTTCTGGGGTTCAGTATATAAAACTCAACAAATCAAAGTTGCATTCTGTGTTTTAAAGCACATACATCTAAAACATGACGGAAACAGCAAGAAATCTAGATCAATTCTCACTTAAGTTTTTAGATCAATCCTCGGGGAAGATAGTTTTTATCTATATCATGTCGACAATTTAGCGATCTAAAACACCTGTAGCGACTTTACAACTCCGGTGCTATTACACAACAGTCATTTGAACATTCGCCAAAAAGATTTTTGTAGGATTTACAAAGCTACATATAAGAGAGGTAACTAGAATTTCAAAGTGCGATATTTCGTTTATTGTTCACCAAACCCTATATTGTGGGTACTCATTAGAATCGTCTCGTCGAGACAATTAAAATGAGTACCCACAACATAGGGTTTGGATTTGAGATAACGATTTTTGAATATCTTTACTCTTTCCTACCTGTTGGTCTGGATTTACCAGTTCTCTATGTAGGATTACGGAATTTACATCAGCTATGTGTAATAACTGTCAATCTTGTAGACACACTATACTTCATCTCATCCGTAGACAATAGGGAATTGACTAAGGAAAAAAGAGAAATGAAATAAGTTTGGATTTGAAAAGGGGTCCCTTGAAGTATTTGAGACCAAAATGAATATTATTTTTGGGTCATGTAGGTCAAGGTCATAATGGGACTTTGTATGAAATTCGTTTTCGTGCTCTAAGTTAAGAACCGTTTGATCAAGGATCATGAAACTTTACAAAGTTGTTGCCCATGACCTAAGGAGGTGCCCTTGTGTGTTTGAGTCATGAAAATCAAATGTCAATGTCACAATTGGACTATACATGTATTTAAAATCCGTTTCTGTGCTCTAAGTCAAGAACCATTGGACCTAGGATCATGGAACTTTACATAGTTATTGCTCTTGGCCCAAGAAGGTGACCTATTGTTTTGGGGTCATGAAGGTCAAATGTCAAAGTCACGATTGGACCTTGTTTAACATCCATTTCCGCGCTCTAAGTCAAGAACTGGTTGACATAGAATCACAGTTTTTTTGCCCTTGACCCAAAGAGGTGCCCTACTGTTTCAGGGTCATGTAAGTCAAATGTCAAGAACACAATTGGACTTTATTTAAAATCCGTTTCCATGCTCCAACTGAAGAACCGTTTACCTATGTCACTTTTTTCAGTGACAAGACGCTAGTGGTGGTATCAATTTTGTCCGCTTTGCGACAGTTACAGTTTAATAGTAATTATAATGATATCAAGGGCTATAAGCCTACCACCTTCAAATGAAGCGACGTATTTTAACAAAGGCACTTGTTCGTATATCACAGTAAATTGGTTGAAATATAATGGAGTGGTAGGCTAATACGGTCGAAAATGCCGTTTCAAACAAAGCTGACGTTATGTGACATTTATAGTCCGCTATTATAGTCAACTATTGTCAATATTAATTGAAGTTGTAAGTGTAAAAACAAGAAGAAAATATAAAAAAGTACATAAAAAATATATGGACGACCCATTGCCTAACAAATCTGGATTTTGGTGTCCTTTTCAGATATGGCATGAGAAAACATTGAGGCAATTTTGTCTAAATACACACTGTGTTATCTGCTAAAAATCGCATCTTTATCAATGTCATTATGTCTAACGCAGGAACTTTGGAATCGTATATATTCTTCTTGTTTGGGATAGGGTTAATCCATATGTTACTGTGAGCTCCAGGTTATTTTCTGAGATATAAACCTACTTTCTACATAATGAATATACGTTTCATCATAATTCATGGATCCGCGATCAAAAGGATGAAAGAGAAGGTCGGTGACTGTGATGTCATTACTTCCTGGTTCATACCTGTAGACGTTCTGCTTCTTTAACCCATTACCAAACGACAAAAAATTGGACTTGTCCAAATTCAAAGGTGCTGAAGACGAAAATATGAATTGAATGAGATTTCGCATTCTTTGATCTTTCAGGGTAGAAATAATTGTTGGAAATGAAGAAATTGCTTGTTACAAGCAATTTCTTCATTTTCCACAATGTTTTACAAAGCCATTATCTTGTAGGGAATCAAAAAAATAGTCATTGTGTGGTAATGGGTTAATGGCGTCATCAGACCACGATTGTACGACAGAGAATCAAGTGACAACCTTTTCGATATGTTTCAAAAATTCTACATGGCCGATTTTAAGGCGCTTTTAAGCAGATAAGACAGAAAACCGCCAGCGATTCGCTATATTTGGTCGATCTTTTAAACATCACTTGATTAAAACGTTTTTGACGACCAAACGACAATCATTTATTGATTGGTCATCAATAAATGTCTATCAGCTGAATTTAAAAAGACTCTGCATTCAGCAAGTCCCTGGCCTATTCCCGTATTCTCTGCTTCAATCCAAATTCAAGTCGGCCATTTGAAATTCTTCGAAAATGTCATGATATGCCACCGTTGATTGTCAGTGCAAAAGTAATGTTAGTATTTTGCACTGACCCATTGAAATGAGTAATTGAAGTTATTGTGGAAAAAACAAACGGGAAACCTCTCTAAAACGACAAATGTTTCGGCTTGATCAATCTTTGTGTGGCAGATAACAAACTTGGTGTTTATTTGCGTATTTCATAGTTATGCAATATTAAGAGAAAAGGAGGAAATGTTAGTTATTTATTATGACTTTTTTATTTATGTTTTTTTTAATTTAAGAGATGTTAATATTACGTCTTGTTTGGGACAAAGTCAATTGCCGTGCTACAAGACGCTAATTAGAAATTATTATGGGTCTTATTTGATATATGAAAACCATGAATCATACTAATACATGTATAATGGCATATATAATTATTTGCACCAGTTCGTAAACCACAACATTCTAAACTCGCCCGAATTCTAAAGAGTTGTTGATACTTAAGGTAGTCTACCCCTAATGAGATTCGCACGACGTCGGAATTATTCGAGGGCGATCGAAAACATGCGGTGGAACTTTCCGTCGCCGAATGTTTACGACCGCGCCCGTATATGTTCGGATACGTAACGAGGCCGCTCGAAAAAAGCCAATGTTTTATTGATTTCAAAATTGCGTCACTGCGGGTATTCTACCTTAAAAAATCATGTCACGGCTTACAAGGCAGGAAACATTGAGGGATTTTTAAAATTCTGGTTGTTTTCTTCCTTCTCCGCAAATACGTATCATGGGTTTCCTCGAAAACCAGCTTATTGTTCGAGAAAACCTCGTATTTTATCTAATAGAAGTACAATAATTCTAGGTTTCTTCTTAAAGGAACTATTAACCATATTGATTTCATATTAAGTCTATTCCACACAGTAACTAGTTTTAACAGACCTTCGGATTTTAGTATCGAGACCTTTTTGGGACGAAACAAATCTGCAGATGTCAGAATATTTCCATATGGAGGTTTCTAATTTTTAAAAAGAACACTTTCATGTTGCCATTTGAACCAGTTTTCATATCAAATGTTTCCCAAATGGTTACATCTTACATAATTATTCATTACAAGCTTTATCAATTTCACGTCATATTTAATATCGATTCAGATTTGACATTTTTCAATGCTTAATTTAAAACCTTTCCCAAACGGTAAAATGTGTACATGTACTGTTGAAATATAAAAGATGATTTAAAAGATGATGCAGTTGGTAAAAAGGATATTGATAAAGATTGCATACATGTATATATGTAACAAAGAAATGAAATATTGAGACAAAAGGAGAAAACGCTGATTAGCTACATTTTTTTCTTTTGTCTCAATATTTTCCTAGTGCGTTTCTAAAAGAAACGCCAGAACCAGGTTTTGTTTGGGAATGGTTAAAGATATAAATGAATACGAGAGATTACAAGCGTATTACTACACTTGTATGTGTTATGCATGTTACTGCGAAAGTTTTGATATTCAAATCCTCAAATGTTTACTAGTCGTTGTTGTATTATTGTGTTTGTTAATTATACGATTCTCCAAAAATAAAAAGAGGTAAACAATTATTTATTATTCTTAGGTTTTTATTTTACTTTCCATATATACTGAGGGAAAAAAGTTTAGCAATTTCGTAAATTGTAGCTTATTTCTCAATTATCTGTATTCGGATTGAAATCAAATTTATGGACGATAATATTTGATATCTTTACAACAATATTTCAAATTTTGGTTTGAATTTGAGAACTGGCAAGTCTTGCGCGTGACGCCGAACAAGGAAGGGGTAGCACTCCAAAAATGACACACGGAATTAGGTACCTTGCATGTCCATTATCATCCATTACAACAGTATCACAATGTCTGTTTACCAAGTCCTTATGAGTCCTCAACCAAAGGCCACTAGAAAACGCCAAAAATTGCAGAAGCAAAACGCGTGTGAGATCCTTTACGTTATTGACGTCATCGCTGCCTCTTACTCTCGTTCTAAGATCTTCCTTTCACAATTAAGCCTCCACAAAGGTAAAGTTCCAACGGGATTAATCTGCAAAAGCGACTTGGTTCCACTGCCATCCTGTCAATGGACAGTGTACCCGCATACGACTCAGCCTGGCCTGTCTGTGAGCACAAGCCAAAGGAACGCAAAAGTAAGCTAGACGTATACGTAAACGTAAAGAACGAAGATTCTTCCTTTACAGCATGTTCACAATTCCATGTCTCTGACGCGTTTCTGATCAAAGCGACTGTACTTGTGCTGCTGAGAAACGATGACGTCTTTAAAATGTCACTACATAATTGTCCTTACGTCGGATTGTTTTACGCTGTCAGCTAGAGCGTGGTCTGTCTTGGGCGTTGCCTTATTGACATTTCTTTACTCTCAGTTGAGAAATGACACTTTGACTCACACCAAAATGTTAATCCACCTATTTGGCCGTCACGCCACCAGTTAGCATGCCGATAGCCGTATTCTCTTGATCTAAGGTTAGTCCTGGGCGACGGCCCATTTGAATCGCCCAGCAGTTTTTTTGTGGTTTGTTTTTTTCTAGACAATTACCATTCTGTTGGGATAGGTAATGTCGATATAAATTACATGCACATGTGTGTGCTCGTGCAAGACGTCATTTTAGCACTTTTACGTCAATGAGCGTTACGCAAGGATAAACACATGAACGCTCTGCACCATTCGTGAGTTTGCTTTTTAAATTGGTAAATAATACTCATTTAAGGAATTCTATGCCTTTCTATTGCAAAAATATTTTGGTCGAAAAACATTGCTAAACTTTTTTCCCATAGTATAGTTAGATAAACGAAGATCAAATAACCTGATGCGGGCAATTGTGTCATTCTTTTTCTTCTTTCAATTTTGATTCCTATGTTGTCAGTTGAAAGAATACCCATGGCATACACCTTTTCCCTATCAAATCCTGGCTTTCACACCAATAAAAGAGAAAATGCAGGTATTAGGAAAACTTTCGGGCAAAAGAAGAAAATGATGTTGACAGACATTAGCCAGGGATTGTCAGGCCATGTATAGTGAGGTGCGTTCTTAACAGCGATATTTTTTTTAAGATTTCCTAAGATGTTTAAGATTATCCATTTGTAAGACCTTGATTCTGACGGCGATGTTCCGAATGTCCCATACTTCATACAAATGACGTCATTTGTATGAAGTATGGAGCATTCGGAACACAGCGGTTCATTATGAACCATAGAACATTCGGAATAACTCGGTCAATTCGCTCATATATTGTTTGTACAGAGTTGGTTGAGGGGTTATACAAGAAGTATTAAACGGTAATGGCACCTCCAATTGAGTGTCTTAAAAAGTTGCTCTAAAGGACGCTTTATTCTAAAGTATCAATAAATTCTCAAGATATCTTAAGAAATACCGCTCTAAACAAAGCGCCTCTGGCCAACAAAAGTGATTAAAATTGTCAAAGGGACACCACCTTTACCAATACTGTCTCTGCATCTTGCGATTATGTCCCTTTGTTGGGTAGTGTTTTTGAACACATGAAATCCGGAAAGCACATCGTCGCTTGTCTTACAAAAAACTCGTAACTGCAGTTACTAGGTTTTACAGAAAGGCGACTATATATCAACTATATTTTGTCTACATTATTCTTGAAATGATATATAACTGGCTGTTGTGCCTTCCTTAATCCGAGTCTTCTCTGACGAAAATTCGCTCTTTGATATTTGGATGTCGCTAATTATAAATAGGCCTAGCGACATCCAAATATAAAAGAGCGAATTTTCATCAGAGAAGACTCGGATTATGCCGACCTGTGATCAATCATCACTTAAATATAAGAAAAACGCGGGATTCCAGGGAGCATCTTGCAACTGACCTTCCGATACTTTGACATCCATAAATTTGATCTTTACAGCCAGCGTTTTAACAAAATCGATTACTTTGTGGTTTGAGTGGTCTAACATTCTTGAAATTGTGACTCGTTATTCCAGTTCTAATAGAATACCCGGTTCTCTACGTCATCTAGCAAAGTACGGAAAAATCAGAGATCTACATATATGTACATGTATTCGAATGCTGTCAGAGAGTCTGGTTTGGCATTCACCACACTGTTTTACTTCTAGTATAGTTCTAAAATCGCTATACAGACAATCTAATTGGCGGAGAGATACGCTTCGTCCAATCAGGTGGTTTGTAACTTTATTTAGAATGAGAAAATGGATTTAGTATTGTATGTAAAAAACTAGCCTTGAGGCGCGTTCTTTTCTTGAAATATCTTGAGATTTCTTAAGATGTTTTAGGATAAAGCGTTCTTAATATATAAGAGCAAGATTTTTAAGACGCGCAATGGGAGGCGCAATTACCCTATACTTTGTGTGAAACCCCTTGGTTAACTCTGTAGAAACAAGATAGGAGAGAATTGACCGAGTTGTTCGGAATGCTCCCTAGTACCATAATGCTCCATACTTCATACAAATGACGTCATCATGACGTCATTTGTATGAAGTATGGAGCATTTGGAACTCTTCGGTCATAATCCAGGTCTTAAAACGCTTAATCTGAAACAGAAATCTTTAAAAAAAAAATCTCGCTCTAAAGAACCCGCCTCTGGTGTTCATTTCGGAGTCACTGTCTCTGTTCCAAGAGTTTCTGTACAGTAACGTGTCCAAAGGAGAATCATAGACTGAATACCGACAATTTGTCTATTCCCTCGCTCTAACCTACACATAATTCTACCTTGGGTTGCAGACAACGAGCATTATTCAGATATCTCTATATATACTGTGCAAAAAAATTTAGCACGTTTTGAAACAAATTATTTTTTCAGTATCAGATAATTACACAAAAAATGTTTTATTCTGTAAAGTTATTCCGATTGACAACCATCACACATACAGTGCGTGTGTGGAATGAACAGTCAGGATATTGGACAAAATCCAGATAAGCAAAAGTCACGTGCGTCACGTGTGCAGTGTCATCAATATTGTCTAGCTTGTCCAAAAACACACGATTACACAGATCTTTTAGCAGGATCAATTTAACAGTTACAAGTTCTTTGAAATTGATAATTGGAAGGCGAAAAATAATGACGTCAGATCAACGTCAGAGAGCTCTTAGCATGCTCCAATAAGGCATGCCCATTAGATGTGTTGCTTTGCATTTCAATAGGCATAAATCGACAATTAGACGCCTATTGTATAGAATTGATGCAGGTTTGGTCGCGAATGATCGACATAAATCTTACAGATCGCGTAAAACGACGTTTAAAGAGGATAGTTTAATAGTGACGTCCTGACGACGTAACACATGTCCGTTTAGTAGGAAGTTAGCCCGACTCCTCTGGGACGTCACAGACACTATAGCTAGTGACGAGACTGACCGGGATAGGTCCTGTGCAGCTTACATCAAAGACTGCCGACCTTACGCCAATGAGGTTGAGGCATCGGCAGGCAATGCGTCAGTGGGTATGGACACGTTGCTATTGAACCAGGAGACATTGATGTAATGTCCTATTTAGTGTTTGCAGACGTATCACCTTGTACGTGTCATTTGGGACGCCAGGCTAGCGAAAGCCATTACGTCTCTAAAGTCCTTGACTTTGAGCGTCCTCTGCAATATGAATGGGGCAGAATTCCCAGAATTCCCCTATGTTTAGTCAGAAAGCCTGTCTACACCATTGAAAGTCGTTTTATGGCGATCATAGCAACTTTGGTGAATTTATGCGACATTGAAATTTGCCTTACTTTCGATGTCTAACCCCTATGCACTTTAACGTAAGATATCGATATTGAGTTAACATTTAAGAATTTTGACACAAAATTAACAGAAAACGTCTGCAAAATGACTGCACAATCAAAGTATTGTTGTCTTTTAAACATTTCGCTATAGTTTTTAACTGGGAACCAACATTTTCCGAGTGTGCTAAACTTTTTTGCACAGTATATCATACAAGTTATCTTTTGATTTTTTTTCCTTTCTGTGAAATGATGGGGAATAAATAAATTAAGTTAACAAGTTTAACGTAACGTAAAAGTTTTGCTCTTTATTTCGAAATATGAAATAAAATCAGGGTATGAGATGGATTCAATGAAAAAGACAATAAGTAACAAAAGCATTGTAGCGTTTCAGACTACCACCAGAGCTACATATAAGAGGTAGTGGGGGCTTTTTTGAAATACAATATTTACTGAACACCAAATCCAATGTTATGGGTATTCATTGGAATCGTCTCGACGAGACGATTTAATGACTACCCACAATATAGGGTTTGGATTTGAAATAATAATTTTAGAATGCATATAAAGAGCGAAAGAGAAATACAGTCGACACCGGTTGGTCCGAAATCAGAGAGACCGTCAAAATACCAGGACATACTAGTATGCGATATTCGACTCATCCGATATTCTTTCGCTACTCTTCAAGTACGTCCAAAATTTGAAAGGTAGTAAGAAAATGAAATATATTGCACGAAACGAGGAATTTTTATCATTTTCCTACTACATTTCAATGGCTGTATTTATTCAAAATTGATTCGTTAAAATAGTTAATATCCATTGACGAGGATGGGACCAAATTTTCACTTCGGTTTAAGCTAAAAATCGAGTTATCCGATATTGCCGTACATGTAACGAGAGTCAACTGTATTTTGTACAAGATGAATCTACATAATGAGTGGGTTAGTATTTTGTTAATGTTAACTGAACATTTATTTAAGGTACATTTAATTGCTGAAAGGTAAAACTGGAATGGATATTTCTGGCTTGGGTTAAATGGTCAAAATATAAAAAGAAAAAAAACATACATGTGTATGTAAATATGAATGCATACTACTTAATAATGAATTTTCGTGTGATTATGTGGTTACATTTGTGTGTCGCGAAGCTAAAAGGGACATTCTGGGAATTGTGAAAAATATCGACCAAAGTCAACTAACGCAGAATGCGTAAACTGACAAAGATCGATTATTTCACCCAAGGATAATTTTCTGGATCTCTTTGTTTCTGCATCGTATCATATGATGATATTCCGAATACAGCATAATTATTGTTAACGTGTGCTGTTTTCTTAAACCGGCTTTGTAAGGAAATTTAGAACCATGCCCTGTTTTAGGAAGGGCTCGAGTTAATAAAATGTTGAAATATTCATAAAAGCTTAACATAAAAATTAAAACATTATTAAGTTATATGCCATTGATATGTAAATAGCATGACATGACAAATTTGATATAGTCTAGTAACGATATTATGACAGGGGTTTACAAATTTTACGTATATGTAAGCAGCGAAAGAGGGTTCATATTTTCAATACAATTTTGCATACGTTGGTTCTAATCTTACATGTGTGAGACACCTGTAATATTCGAAGCACCACATGCAAAATTACATAGGAAAATTTTGTAAACATGCGCCATAATATCGAGGCCGGGCTATTATTCTGCTGAAACAACATACAACATGAAAATGATATCTTGATCAATCTTGAATAATAATTAATGCCGAACATACAAAAGAAAAAAATGAAAACTAAAATATCCATGGATTGAGCAAACATCTTGTAACTTTTCAAGCGTATCATTTCTTGAGAATGGTCAAATGACAAAATTTTAGAAAGTTCCAAAAAAAAGGAAAGGAATTTCCAGGCATTGAAAGATGAAAAGAAATATTTCAAAATAGATCAAAGAATTTTTACTAACTTTTTAGGGCACAATTGACGTTTTTGATGTTTTGAACATCACGGTAAAACTTAATTTGTAAAAAGTAAAGATAAACGAAATTCATTTACAATAAATCTTATGTACATTAAAGCGTTCGCTCACATGTAACTGAATGTTTCTTTAACCCATTACCACACAGTGACTCCTTTTGACTCCCCACAAGGTAATGGCTTTGGAAAACATCATGGAAAATGAAGAAATTGCTTGTTACCACAATGTTTTCTACATAAAAAGACAAAAAAAATCGAAATTTCATTCACTTGAAATTGTCGCCTGTATCATCTTTGAATTTGGACAAGTCTAAAAATATGTCGTTTGGTAATGGGTTAATGTATCAGTAACATCAAGTACCACTCATTGAGCTACGGATAAGAGGGTGAAATGGCTTTTTCAAGACGAAATAATTCATTTATTCTTCACAAAACCCTGTATTGTGGGTACTCATTGGAATCGTCTCACCGAGACGATTCCAATAAGTACCCACAAGATAGGGTTTAGATTTGAGATATCAAAATTGAGATGCCATTACCCCCTCTTATCTCTTGCTCCGTAATAATTTCAACAATAGGTTCGCCATTGTATTACTGTTTCTCACATCACTTATGGTTGATACTGTACATCTCTTGCGAGCTCCCAGTCTATCGTGGATTTCTGATAATGGTATCTAGTCTATTTACTAAAATCTGGAGGCTCTCCCGTATTGCACAACAATTTGATAAATTCTGAAACACAAAGAGACAAAATTGTGAATAAAATACATAAATACAATTATTTGCATATGAAAACAGCAAAATCTACAGTTGGCGCCACATCGTATGGCACAATATTTATATTTTGTTCAACACTACTCTCTTAGGAACAGAGCACATTCTCTCTTCATTCCATTATGATAGAATGATGCTCTTTTCCCGCGGGGTCATTTCACGTCTAATCTCAGGGCCTTGGTGGGATTTCGGTATCCAATCGTTGGCTATACACGACAAAACAATTTAAAAATCTGATACAAGCTTTCATTGGCTGACGCTTCAAATTACAGGCTTCAGCCAAAAATAGAAGCGACGTAATGTATACGTAATCAAACAAGATGAAGCTGAATGATTTTGATTCGATAATTCAAATGTTACCGGCTTCAGCCAAAAATAGAAGCGACGTAATGTGTACGTAATGATCATGCAAGATAAAGCTGAATGATTTTGATTCGATAATTCAAACGATGCTCTATAATTAGATTATGACGACCAAATAGGCTGTTTGTGTAACAAACACGGCAGAGGTCATATTTGATGGTTAATCAATATAGGCCTCGGCTTTGGAGAGTAGTTCAAAACATAAGCACGTGCCATACGATGTGGCGACAACTGTAGGTTCTAGGTTGAAAAACAACAACAAGCTATGGATCACTTATAAACTCCCATGTCGTCAAGATGATTTTAAAACATAAATACATGTACCTACAGCAAAAGACCGGTGTCTTAAATATCGCTTAAGGTATAAAGTGCCTAATGAAAAACACCACTTTCTAGCCATACGAAATGTATCAAATTACACATACTTGTAAATACACTTCACATAAGTTGATTCACCGTGCCGGATTTCAAGATTATGCTTCAAGAAGAAAATAATTAACAAATATCATTTTACTCTATATTCATATGCAAGGGAGGTAATTTTGAACATTTTTGTCAAATATTTCCATAAATATGCATTAATTCAAAATTCTAAACCGTACAAAATGCTTATGTTTGTATTTGGAATGGAAATGTAACACAGTTTAGGAATTACTGGCACTTTTCAAATTTTGCCGCTGGCTCTTTTGTGCTAATTAGGCCCTTCTTACCTTAAAACAACAATCGAATTACGCAGGTCTTGATCAATACTTTGGCGATACGCGTTTCTTGTCCCAAACTTGTCGTAAGTCATTGGTAAGTCGAAAATACGTCTTAAATGTTTTGATGAAACCGGCCGCAGGCCCCAGGCCCCGGTTTTTCGAAAATACTTGAGTACACACTCACACTATATTCTCAACTTCAACGGAATACCCTCCAATGTTGAAGGGTATTCGATTGAAGTTCACGTGGATTTCGTGTGATTTGAGTACAGTGCTAAGATTTGAGTCTGAGAATGTACTTAAGTTGTTTCGAGAAGACGGGGCCAGAAGGATATATATGAGCCTTCATTGATGTATAACTCTACAATTGGTTCACTTAAAGATCGTTCTCATTATCTCCCTTTGGCTTAATAATGTTTACATTCGAATACACGAGTTCAATCATGGGACGGACCATCTTATAAACGCATTGCCACCAAAAGATATCAGCAACTTCTTCGTCAGTTAACTATTCCTATACATTTGTCCTGACAAAGTCATTTGCTGGCACACTTGCATGTACAGTCGACACTCGTTGTGTCGAAGTCAGAAGGGCCGTCAAATTATCTCGACATATCCGGAGTTCGACTCATCCGATTTTGTTTCAATTTCGAATAGAATGCCATTTGACCAATTTCGTTGCTCATCAAGTGCATTAATAATTGAAATATAGTAGGAAAAGGAAAGAAATTGCTCGAAACGAGCAATTTCTATCCTTTTCCTACTAAATTTCAATGGCTATATTTATTTCGAAATTATTTTATTTGACATTTTGATATCCACTGGTGAGAACGAGACCAGACTTTCACTTCGACTTAAGCGGAAATTCGACTAATCCGATGTTGACATAACGAGTGTCGTCTGTACATCGTTATTGATAAGTCAGAACATCGTAACTCAAGCCTTTTTCAAGCTGTAGTTACGAATTTGCCCTCAAACAAACGAACTTATTTTAACCCTTTCCCAAACGACAACATTTTCAGGTGATCCAATTTGAAAGCCGCTGCAAACGACAAAATGGTTGTGGATAAACACGGGATTTGTGTATATTTTAGCACTGAAAATATTGAGACAAAAGGAGAAACTGCTGGTTATCAGCAGTTTCTTCTTTTGTTTCAATGTTTTCCCAAGCCTTTTCTATTAGGGACGTCAAAACCAGGTCTTGTTTAATAAAGGGTTAAGTGGAAAACGGTAAGGTGCACCACCAGCTGCTAACTAAACAACTTACCGTTATAATCTACGAGACCATCTCCGTTCATATCAGCTTCATGTATCATCTCTGCTACTTCTTGGTCCGTCAACTTCTCACTTAGATCTACCATGACAAAGATGACTGATGGATACAAATACATGCAAGTTATTCATTAAATGGTCAGGTGGAGCACAACTCACCGTTATAATCTACGAGACCATCTCCGTTCATATCAGCTTCGTGTATCATCTCCGCTACTTCGTCATCAGTCAACTTCTCACTTAGATCTACCGTGACAAAGGTGACTGATCGGTACACATCCATGCAAGTTATTCATTAAATGGTCAGGTGCAGCACGTGTTTACTACACAACTCACCGTTATAATCTACAAGTCCATCTCCGTTCATATCAGCTTCATGTATCATCTCCGCTACTTCGTCATCAGTCAACTTCTCACTTAGATCTACCGTGACAAAGGTGACTGATCGGTACACATCCATGCAAGTTATTCATTAAATGGTCAGGTGCAGCACGTGTTTACTACACAACTCACCGTTATAATCTACGAGACCATCTCCGTTCATATCAGCTTCGTGTATCATCTCTGCTACTTCTTCTCACTTAGATCTACCATTACAAATGTGAGTGGTCGGCACACATACATGTAAGTTATTCATTAAATGGTTAGGTGCAGCACGTGTTAACTACACAACTTACCGTTATAATCTACGAGACCGTCCCCGTTCATATCAGCTTCGTGTATTATCTCTTACCACTTCTTCATCAGTCAACTTCTCACTTAGATCTACCATGACAAAGGTGACTGATCGGTACACATACATGTAAGTTATTCATTAAATGGTTAGATGCACCACGTGTTAACTACACAACTCACCATTATAATCTACAAGACCATCCCCGTTCATATCAGCTTCATGTATCATTTCTGCTACTTCTTCGTCTGTCAACTTCTCACCTAAATTCGTCATCACGTATCGTAACTCATCCGCACTGATAAAACCATTACCATCTTTGTCGAAAACACGGAATGCTGGAGTAACAAACATAAAACATGCAAATTGGTAGCTTATAATAATTTGTTGTTGATTGTTGCATGATGGAGGATTGTTTTTGAATCTCGGGTGTTGTCTGATTCTCGGAATCGGCCGACTTGAGACAAATGGGTGTAAGGTGAAAACATTTTCATAACACTTATGTTTATGAAAGTAATATTATTGTTGTTTACTTCAGTTGACACCATACGCCTTTAGTCTCTAAACTTTGGCGAAGCTGTATTTTGTTTTTCAATGAATATCAATATTTTAAAAGGTTTATATCGTCATCGTCAAAAGCGTGACGAAAATATTGTTGCTGGCATAAATCTAATCCTATATGGGGAAGTTTAGTTTAAACATATTTTATTGCCATCACAGTGTACATGTGTACATACTCGTACATATGGAGGTTTTACAACAATAGCGAACAGTTTTCCCGCTTTCGTGTGCTAAAAATAGATTTCCGATGGGAATACCCCAACAACGTTTGCCGGGTACCAGTCTAATATTTTGTTTATCGGTCAATGAATCGGACAATTTTTCGTAACCGTGTTAGCAAAAAAATATTATTTTCAAGCGCGATATTAGTCGATCATAGATAATGCAGGCGGGAACTAAAACTACGAAACATTGCGCATATGCAACATGCAACATTGCTTCCAGATACGGAGACAGACCAGAAATGACAAACGTTTTTTCTTGAGATTCCTCAGCAGCTTAACCAGAAAAAAACATCGAAAAGTCTGAAAGTAAAGTAGCTATGATCATGAAACTTCTCTGGTAGATAGATCTCACCAAGGAGAAGTGCAACGTACAAGGAACATAACTCTATCTTGCTTATTTTGTGAGTTATTGCCCATTGTTGTAGTGAAAGCCTATGGGGTATCAAATCACATTCAGCGACAAATTCTAGTTTTTTCTATATTAACCCTTTTCCAAACAAGACCGGTTTTGACGTCCCCAACAGAAAATTCTTGGGAAAACATTGAGGCAAAAGAAGAAAATGTTTGTACCGTTGATATTGCAGCTTGTATTGTTGATACTGAAGCTTGTATCGTTGGGACTGCAGCTTGTGCCGTTTATACTGCAGCTTGTATCGTTGATACTGCAGCTTGTACCGTTGATACTGCAGCTTGTACCGTTTATACTGCAGCTTTTATCGTTGATACTGCAGCTTGTATCGTTTGGACTGCAGCTTGTACCGTTGACACTGCAGCTTGTATCGTTGAAACTGCAGCTTGTACCGTTGATACAGCAGCTTGAACCGTTGGACTGCAGTTTGTACCGTTGATACTGCATCTTGTATCCTTGATACTGCAGCTTGTATCGTTGATACTGCAGCTTTTACCGTTGATACTGCAGCTTGTATCGTTGAAACTGCAGCTTGTGTCGTTGATACTGCAGTTTGTACCGTTGATATTGCAGCTTGTACCGTTGATACTGCAGATTGTATCGTTGATACTGCAGCTTGAATCGTTGATTCTGAATTTTGTACCGTTGATACTGCAGCTTGTACCGTTTATACTGCAGCTTGTATCGTTGATACAGAAGCTTGTACTGTTGATACTGCAGCTTGTACCGTTGATACTGCAGCTTTTAGCGTTGATACTGCAGCTTGTATCGTTGATACTGCAGCTTGTACTGTTGATACTTCAGTTTTTACCGTTGATACTGCAGCTTGTACCGTTGATACTGCAGCTTGTATCGTTGATACTGCAGCTTGTATCGTTGATACTGCAGCTTTTATCGTTGTGACTGCAGATTGTACCGTTGGGACTGCAGCTTTTATCGTTGATACTGCAGGTTGTATCGTTGATACTGCAGCTTGTATCGTTGATACTGCAGCTTGTATCGTTGATACTGCAGCCTGTATCGATGAAACTGCAGCTTGTATCGTTGATACTGCAGCTTGTATCGTTGATACTGCAGCTTGTATTGTTGATACTGCAGCCTGTATCGGTGAAACTGCAGTTTGTATCGTTGAAATTGCAGCTTGTATCGTTGATACCGCAGCTTTTACCGTTGATACTGCAGCTTGTATCGTTGAAACTGCAGCTTGTACGGTTGGGACTGCAGTTTGTACCGTTGATATTGCAGCTTGTACCGTTGATACTGCAGATTGTATCGTTGATACTGCAGCTTGATTCTTTCATACATCAGATTGTATCGTTGATACTGCAGCTTGTACCGTTGGGACTGCAGCTTGTATCATTGATACTGCAGCTTGTATTGTTAATACTGCAGCATGTACCGTTGATACTGCAGCTTGTATCGTTGATACTGTAGCTTGTACCTTTGGGACTGCAGCTTGTATCGTTGATACTGCAGCTTGTATCGTTGATACTGCAGCTTGTATCGTTGAAACTACAGCTTGTATCGTTGATACTGCATCTTGAACCGTTGATACTGCAGCTTGTACCGTTAATACTGCAGCTTGTACCGTTGATACTGCAGCTTGTGTCGTTGATATTGCAGCTTGTACCGTTGGGACTGCAGCTTGTATCGATGGTACTGCAGCTTGTATCGTTGATACTGCAGCTTGTATCGTTGATACTGCAGCTTGTATCGTTGATACTGCAGCTTGTATCGTTGATACTGCAGCCTGTATCGATGATACTGCAGCTTGTTTCGTTGAAACTGCAGCTTGTATCGTTGATACTGCAGCTTGTATCGTTGATACTGCAGTTTTTACCGTTGATACTGCATCTTGTATCATTGAAACAGCAGCTTGTACCGTTGAAACTGCAATTTGTACCGATGGGACTGCAGCTTTTATCGTTGATACTGCAGCTTGTACCGTTGAAACTGCAGTTTTTACCGTTGATACTGCATCTTGTATCGTGGAAACTGCAGCTTGTACCGTTGAAACTGCAGTTTGTATCGTTGGGACTGCAGCTTGTATCGTTGATACTGCAGCGTGTAAGGTTGGAACTGCAGCTTGTATCGTTGATACTGCAGCTTGTATCGTTGACAACGATACAAGCTGCAGTATCAACGGTACAAACTGCAGTCCCAACGGTACAAACTGCAGTATCGAAGGTCCAAGCTGCAGTATCAACGGTACAGACTGCAGTTTCAACGATACAAGCTGCAGTTTCAACGGTACAAGCTGCAGTATCAACGGTACAAGCTGCAGTATCAACGGTACAAGCTGTATTTTCAACGTCACAAGCTGCAGTATCAACGATACAAGCTGCAGTATCAACGATGCAAGCTGCAGTCCCAAATATACAAGCTGCAGTATCAACGGTAAAAGCTGCAGTATCAACGATGCAAGCTGCAATCCCAACGGTACAAGCTGCAGTATCAACGGTACAAGCTGCAGTATCAACAATACAAGCTGCAGTATCAACGGTACAAGCTGCAGTATCAACAATACAAGCTGCAGTATCAACGATACAAGCTGAAGTATCAACGATGCAAGCTGCAATCCCAACGGTACAAGCTGCAGTATCAACGGTACAAGCTGCCGTATCAACGATACAAGCTGCAGTCCCAAATATACAAGCTGCAGTATCAACGGTACAAGCTGCAGTATCAACGGTACAAGCTGCAGTATCAACGATACAATCTGCAATCCCAACGGTACAAGCTGCAGTATCAACGATACAAGCTGCAGTATCAACGGTGTTATGTCGGAATCATTCAACAAAAGCCATTGTCTTCGAACTCTCTTTAATCAATGAGCGTCTGCTCAATCAAGCGTTTTACAACATGTAGACATGGTATAAGTTTTTAAATAATTAGATAGTAGTACAGAATCGTTGTCGTCTTAAATATACATCACATCTCCCTTCTTAAGAAAGATTTCAAAAAATGATTATGTCAAAAGTTCTGTTAATGCATGAGAAGATTTCAAAATTGCCAAAAGTATTAAAACCATTTTCTTTTGAAAATTGTCAAATTTCTAATCAAGATTAAGTAGTTTTAACAGAGTTCTTTTTTGTAATAATGAGTACATGATATGATTATGTATGATAAAGTATAAATGCTACTTTGTATAATGATACTAAACTTAAAAAACTTGTATACTAAACACACAGTACAGTCTTAAATGTTTGTTTTTGATTCTTATCAACTTGACTGATTTAACTCTTAACTACAATGTCCTTGTACTTAGATGGAAACTTCACTGATCGTCCTGACCTAGTAGTAACTGATTGTTCTATTGTCTTAGGTACTGAATGTGGTTCATTAGTAACGATCTCAGGAATGTCTTTGTCCAAAATGTCATCGTATTCGCTGTCACGACCATTCTGGAAGTTTGCCTGTGTCGAACGAAGATGTTTCATGTTCCTCCTGTAGCGTTTACCATTTGGTTGTTCGAGAACGTACGACCTTGGCGATGAGTGACTAGAGACGATTATGGCTGGTTCCCATTTGTTCGACTCGTTTTCTTGTCGCATTACCACTAATTCCCCCGGTTTAAGTTGTGGGAATTCTTTGCCACAATGCTGATCGAAATAGAATTTCTGTTTCTTTTGTGCGACTTCGCGTTTTGTTTTCACTATGTTGTTATCATGTTGCTGTGGTTTCAACAACGGTTTTGTAATGGGGATATTTGTTTTTAGTCTTCTCCCCAAGAACATTTGCGCTGGTGAAAATCCCGTGTTCTCAATTACAGTGTCTATATATCATGAGTGATTTGTATGGGTCTTTAGCCTTCTTTAACATAGACTTAACAGTTTGTACAGTCCTTTCCACGAGTCCATTCGATTGGGCAAATGTTGGCGAGCTTGTGACATGTTTGAATCCATAGTCCTTTGTGAAGTCTGAGAACGTTACAGACGTATCAACGGTACAAGCTGCAGTATCAACGATACAAGCTGCAGTCCCAACGTTACAAGCTGCAGTATCAAAGGTACAAGCTGCAGTTTCAACGATACAAACTGCAGTCCTAATGGTACAAACTGCAGTATCAACGGTACAAGCTGCAGTATCAACGATACTAGCTGCATAATCAACTATACAAGCTGCAATCCCAACGGTACAAACTGCAGTATCAACGCTACACGCTGCAATATCAACGGTACAAGCTGCAGTATCAACGGTACAAGCTGCAGTATCAACGGTACAAGCTGCAGTTTCAACGATACAAGCTGCAGTATCAACGATACAAGCTGCAGTATCAACGATACAAGCTGCAGACGCAGCAGTATCAACGGTACAAGCTTCAGTATCAACGGTACATGCTGCAGTATCAACGATACAAGCTGCAGTCCCAAAGATACAAGCTGCAGTTTCAACGGTACAGGCTGAAGTTCCAACGATACAAGCTGCAGTTTCAACGGAACATGCTGCAGTCCCAACTTAACAAGCTGCAGTATCAACGATACAAGCTGCAGTATCAACGGTGAAAACTGCAGTATCAACGCTACAAGCTGCAGTATAAACGGTACAAGCTGCAGTATCAACGGTACAGGCTTCAGTATCAACGGTACAAGCTTCAGTTTCAACGATCCAAGCTGCAGTATCAACGATACAAGCTGCAGTATCAACGATACAAGCTGCAGACGCAGTAGTATCAACGGTGCAAGCATCAGTATCAACGGTACATGCTGCAGTATCAACGATACAAGCTGCAGTCCCAACGATACAAGCTGCAGTTTCAAGAGTACAGGCTGAAGTTCCAACGATACAAGCTGCAGCTTCAACGGAACAGGCTGCAGTCCCAACTGTACAAGCTGCAGTATCAACGATACAAGCTGCAGTATCAACGATACAAGCTGCAGTATCAACTGTCCAAACTGCAGTATCAACGATACAAGCTGCAGTATCAACGGTACAAGCTGCAATATCAACGGTACAAGCTGCAGTATCAACGATACAAGCTGCATTTTAAACGGTACAAGCTACAGTATCAACGGTACAAGCTGCAGTAGAAACGGTACAAGCTGGTGCAGTATCAACGGTACAAGCTGCAGTAGTAACGGTAAAAATTGCAGTATCAACAATACAAGCTGCAGTATCAACGATACAAGCTGCAATATCAATGGAACAAACTGCAGTATCAACGATACAAGCTGCAGTTCTAACGATACAACCTGCAGTATCAACGGTAAAAGCTGCAATATCAACGATACAAACTGCAATATCAACGATACAAGCTGCAGTTTCATCGATACAGGCTGCAGTTTCATCGATACAGGCTGCAGTATCAACGATACAAGCTGCAGTATCAACGATACAAGCTGCAGTATCAACAATACAAGCTGATGTATCAACGGTGCAAGCTGCAGTATAAACAGTACAATCTGCAGTATGAACGATTCAAGCTGCAGTATCAATGATAGAAGCTGCAGAATCAACGATATAAGCTGCAGTATCAACGGTACAAGCTGCAGTATCAACGGTAAAAACTAAAGTATCAACAGTACAAGCTGCAGTATCAACGATAAAAGCTGCAGTATCAACGATACAAGCTGCAGCTCCAACCTTACAAGCTGCAGTATCAACGATACACGCTGCAGTGTCAACGGTACAAGCTGCAGTATCAATGGTACAAGCTGCAGTATCAACGATACAAGCTGCTGTATCAATGATACAAGATGCAGTATCAACGATACAAGCTGCAGTATCAACGATAAAAGCTGCAGTTCCAACCTTACAAGCTGCAATATCAACGATATAAGCTGCAGTATCAATGGTACAAGCTGCAGTATCAACGATACAAGCTGCAGTTTCAACTGTACAAGCTGCAGTATCAACGATAAAAGCTGCAGTATCAACGATACAAGCTGCAGTATCAACGGTACAAACTGAAGTCAGATGGTACAAACTGCAGTATCAACGATACAAGCTGCAGTATCAACGATACAAGCTGCAGTTTCAACGATACAAGCTGCAGTATCAACGGTACAAGCTGCAGTATCGACGGTACAAGCTGCAGTATCAACAATACAAGCTGCAGTTTCAACGATAAAAGCTGCAGTATCAACGGTAAAAGCTGCAGTATCAACGATACAAGCTGCAATATCAACGATACAAACTGCAGATTCATCGATACAGGCTGCAGTATCAACGATACAAGCTGCAGTATCAACGATACAAGCTGCAGTATCAACGATACAAGCTGCAGTTTCATCGTTACAGGCTGCAGTATCAACGATACAAGTTGCAGTATCAACGATACAAGCTGCAGTATCAACGATACAAGCTGCAGTATCAACGATACAAGCTGCATTCCCAACGGTACAAGCTGCAGTCACAACGATAAAAGCTGCAGTATCAACGATACAAGCTGCAGTATCAACGATACAAGCTGCAGTATCAACGATACAAGCTGCAGTATCAACGGTACAAACTGCAGTATCAACAGTACAAGCTGCAGTATAAACGGTAAAAACTGAAGTATCAACAGTACAAGCTGCAGTATCAACGATACAAGCTGCAGTATCAACGATACAAGCTGCAGTTCCAACATTAAAAGCTGCAGTATCAACGATAAAAGCTGCATTCCCAACGATACAAACTGCTGTTTCAACGGTACAAGCTGCAGTGTCAACGATAAAAGATGCAGTATCAATGGTACAAACAGCAGTTTCAACGGTACAAGCTGCAGTCCCAACGATACAAGAAGCAGTATCAACGATACAAGCTGCAGTATCAACAGTACAAGCTGCAGTATCAACGATAAAAGCTGCAGTCCCAAAGGTACAAACTGCAGCTTGTATCGTTGATACTGCAGTTTTTACCGTTGATACTGCATCTTGTATCGTTGAAACAGCAGCTTGTACCGTTGAAACTGCAATTTGTACCGATGGGACTGCAGCTTTTA